>DWHU01001402.1:0-12661 GCA_018247975.1 Parides photinus | reverse complement strand
GTTTCGTAGCAGTAACGAGCAAATATATTATAATTATGAACACAACTAGTAGTGTATAAATATCTTTACTAACACCTTATTAAGCTTAGACTTATTGCATCATCTTTATCAGCTGGTAGACATCCGCTATAGAATATTGGCCTTCCCCAAAGATCTTCATAGTGATCGGTCCGGCGTTACTCACATTTGTGTTACAAGTTTAATTCAAAATATGTTAAGTGCTTTTTATACTGGATCGGCGAGAAAATAGTTTTATAAATAAGATAGGAGCGAAAATGTGATCGGGTACAAAAGCGCTGTCATATAAATATACACAGGAAAACAAATTGTGCGGTGGAGAGTGCGAAGTGTCGATATAAAAAGTCCGAGGCGTCGACGTGTGCGATAAGCCCGCACGCATTTGTACCCGGTGACGATAGCTTCCACTGAGTTTATTGGCAACTAGTTGAACCCCGCAGACATACAGCCCTTGTATGTTTTATTTTATCTCTACCATTGTTACTAATAAAAGACAAATAAACTTTGAATAGTTTCTTAATAATCTCTGTGCCACAATTATGAATGTATGCAATCATTTTGATAAATGCTTTGGGTTAAATATAATGTGTGTACGCTATTTAATTAAATAAATCTTGAGGTAGATACTTTCATAACAAATTTTATGATACAACAACATACATAATGTTATTATCATATATATTCTATTCTATTCAATTGGTTGTTCGATATATTAGAAGATTTAGATCTTTAATTTGACCTGCATTACGCGTAGAGGTATGGGGCAATTTCAATTAGAGTTTGATGATTTATATAATTTTTTTTCTTTTTTCACTTATTGTACCTATAGGTTGATTTTTAACACATGAATTAATGAGAAGGTACACACCAAAATATAAAGTGAGTTTCTATTATACAACATTTATTTATTTACAATAAAAAAATATATTTTTCATTCTATTGTGTGGTATCTACCACGAATGGCAATGAAGACTTTTTGATTAAACTTTGTTGTATATGTTTAACCAAGATGCACCAATCTTTTAATAATACAGTAATATATTTGGTTATCCATAAAAATGCATAACAAATCAATTTAAATATTATAGATAGTATTATAGATTATCAGTAAACGCTTTTTTATTTCGTTTCGCAACAGTGCGAAATCATTGAGCCACCGCTTTAGGCAATGTGGATTGTAGGCATAAAACATTAAAATGCGCTGGCATTGTGAGCCGCGGACTGAATAAATATTGAACTTAGCATACCACCCAGCGCGGCTCGCACAAAGGGTCGTACATGCATGATTGATCTTTGAAGGGCAGCCTTAACGGAATTGAGGTAGTTATATATATAATTGGGCCTTTCATTGCTGTTGACTCGGCGCCGTAGTGCTTGCTATAAGAAAAATAAGACTGCTCAAAAGCCTTTATAATTTTTTCTCGATTTATATGTTCCCATTGTACTTTTGTGGTTTTTTGTAACGAATATACGACCATGAATTAAGGGATACATTTGTAATACTTTGTTTACCCTAATTTGTACTAGTTTGTTTATTAACAATAGTACCAATTCATGAAACCTTTAAAAACTATTTGGCATCTATTCAAGTAAAAAAGGCATGTTTAGATTATTATGTAATCGAAATAAAATGGGAAGGTATAATATATTTCGATAATATCATATAAGAAAATTTTATCAACAAGTGTATTATTGATAGTAAAAATAAAGTTTTTATAACATTGTTTATTCTATGGTTTCGTATACTATTTAAATGAAGGTTCCAAAAACAGCTTCATGGTTAGTTTTTTACACATGATAAGAGAAAGCATTCTTAAAACGAATTTCGAGTAATTATTTAAAGCGACATCTACAGTAAATAAATAAACCTAAAACTACTAGGTAAGGTTATAAGACATTATTTTTCGTAACGTTTCATATGTAATTCCCGAGATGGCGCTGTAATCTAAAAACTATAGTTGGTTTCAAATGTTTATAGAAACATTTATAGCAAGTGTAATTACTAAACTAATTCAATTATGTCTAATATTATTTGTATGAAAACGATATAGTTTTTTTGGGAATTTTCAAGGTACTATAAAAATAGCACGAAGTTTGACTTTCTATAAGGTCCAAATACCAACAGTGGGAACATAATGGCAGCGCAAAATGGTGGAAATAAAGTTATTTCAGATTATTATGTGTGTAGTATCACACATAATAATCTGAAAATCATTTTAGATTATGAACATAATTAAATGTCTACTACGTATTTTAAATAAATTCCAGATAAATTTTATGAGCGATTTATTAAAAAATAACAAATTAAAAGTATGCGGGAAATCCGCTGTCAATTTCTAAAAGTGATGAATGGTTTGTCTGGTAGTGAGTTATATTAAATTTGACCAATGAAATAACCAGCGGTCGTTAGCTTTTTCCATATTTTATTCTGGTGCGGGCAACTCCTTCTGGATGTTATTAGCTTTCATAAAACCACAAAACGATAAAGTTGCTCGGCAGTTACATGTTGGATCTGATTCAAAAAGATATCACTGGAACATTAAAAATCAGTACTTTGTTATTAGTCATTTCATTCTTTTACATTTTCATGTAAAATTTTAAACATATTGGGGTTAAAGAATATTATACCCAAGATGAACGAGACTAAGAGCTACAGAATAATATAAATGTTTAGTTAAGGAAGACTCGAGGTTAAATAATTCAGACTAGGATTACGTTACATTGCCGCGAAATCTTTTAAGTTTAGAAAATTAAAGTGCAAAACAAATATCAATTTTATTAGATATTTGGTAAGTATGGAAAGATAATGGATAAATAGCTTCTATTCTTTACTTCTGTTAGATTACTCTGTGTTATAGGAGCAGGTTATTTTTTTAGCCAAACACCTAGTCGTAACAACGTGGCAATAGTTAGGATTGTGTTTATATAGCACAATAAAGTTTTCGTTGTCTTAAGATATAAAATATTAAGTCTTGTTACATCAGTAATTCCACTGGCTGCCAACGACCTTCAAACCCTAATAGAGTTATTTTATTACACTATTGTTTGGCGGGAGGACAACAGAGACCTAACAACAAATTTAAAACTATCTGATTGTATATTGAATGTTGGCACCACCAGTCTATCTGATTCCACAGATTGATAATAATTATATGTTCTAAGTTATTAATTAAGGTAGAATTAAGAGGTATTGCAAATTGACTAAAATTACCTACAAGCGAGCGTACCGATCCTCAACCTCTTTAACAATCAAATAACTTTCCTATCACATAAGGTATGCAAATTCAATTTTCCGAAAAGGATTTTCCTAATGGGCAACTGAAACAAGCGTTGGGAATTTATCTCTATTTACTGTGATTGTAATTTCTACTTTTTCTTTGCAACCCGTAATTATGGAACCTATTAAATTAATTTTCACACCATTTCCTATTTCACTGTGAACTATAAAAATATGCCAATATTGTATGCAAGTGTCATGCAATTGGATAGTTATGTTGTTCAACGATTTTGGTAGCCTACATTATAAAAAGTTCTTAGGCAATATTTTATTGATTATAAAATTTATTCTCGTGTTTTAGTCTGTGTATAAATGTAGAGTTATGTGGGTGATAAATTAAAAAAGATTACCTCTCACCACGAAATTAGTAAACATGTAATTTTTTAACATCTTTATTGAGAATTGGGAAGTCCATTGATAAAAGATTGGATATTCCCACATAAAAAGAGAGTCAAAGTTATTTACCCAAGTTGCTTATCAAATACTGGTTGCCCCTTATGGGAATCAGGACTCTTACCAACATATGAAGCTCAAACTTGTTGACGAACAAAGCCTGGAAGCCTCTGGAGACGAACTATGCTTATTATTGTCTCACTAAGCTATCGCGAGTTCCTAATAAACTTAATAATATCTACGGACAAATCAAATAAAGTCTTCCTAAGAAGAGGAAGATTGTCATACTTGCTTCACCAGCATGAAAGATTTTTGAAGTACAATGATACAAGACAAGCTGCTGCCTTTTTTATTTAATTGTTATCTCACAGTCGATTTGAGAGAGTGATTCCTGAGCTATCCCTAATTAGCGCAATTACTAGTATAAGAGGCGAGGAGACGTAATGTGAGGCAATGAGTATCCCAACTAGCGGTACATGATCGTATAACTTACCATTAAGTAAACGTCTTGTTTTCTTCCCTTTATATGTAACAATGTAATATTTTTTGTGGTACTGTAAATAAATAATAAAGGTAGTTTCTTAAAAACGTTTCCAGTTATTCGAATTCACAAGACAGGCAATATTAAATATTAGACTCAAGAGACTATTTCAAACTATGTAGTCATGGACTAACTTGCAACTGAGCTTTACTCGCCGACATAAAGTTACAAGGTAGATAAATATTAACAAATTTGCCTTTGAAGCTTTTTTTTAGTACCTATATATTAAATAACTATGTATTTCCTTTTAATGGTTATTTAACGAGTTGAATGTTTGTTTTATCGTTGTACAGAATACTACAAAACTCTGTTGATTTAATGTACAAATATAAATCGTTTCTCTGTGAAAATCATTCGGCGCTTTTGTTTCATGCTTCATCTCATTTTTGATTTTGATGGATGAATTGTACTCGTGAATGTTCGCGATAATTTTCCTTTGCTCGTTTTTTGGTGAAATTTTCTTTGTTGTAAAATGTACATTAAATGCTTTCCGTTCATTTATGTATACTTTTTTGTTAAGCATAGTTTAATAATGGACGAGGAAATGTTTCTCGTGCTAAATTGAAATTTTTAATGTAAAAGCAAAGGAAGTTTTTCATCTGTTTTATTATTATACAAAGCTTTGAACTAAGCGATGTAATGTAAAAAAAGCACTGTAATTTGAAAAATCTTAACTTATTAAACGATAATCTTAGAGAAATTGTAGGTCTTAATAAATGAAAGATTTTCTAATTAAATCAACTATTTAAATAAAAAAAAATATTTTAAATCTTTAAAAAAATTTTAACTATACAATCAATCAATGCTAAATATGCCATTTTATAATAGAGGAAATGAGAACAATTTGTATGTGTATGTTGTCTATGTCTGTGTATATTACATAGTTAGCGAATTTTAAACACTAACCTCAAAAAGTATGAGTTTTTCACCGCTGCAGATTTGAAAGTTAAATAAAGCGTATCTGGTCTTGTGTGTATTACTGTTGCTATATCTAGACAGGTGCTACTAAAACTCATCTAGTGGCGCTAGACACGGTTGAGAAGTAGACTAAGAGGCTTGTTAGTGACCCAGAAGTCATCAGAACACGACTGGACAGTTTTGAACACAGACATAGAAGGCCAATCTCACGTTTTGCTACAGGATACATTTCATAGAGAGTGACATGGACTACATGACATAATTCGTTCAT
This sequence comes from Parides photinus, assembly GCA_018247975.1. NCBI lineage: Eukaryota > Metazoa > Arthropoda > Insecta > Lepidoptera > Papilionidae > Parides > Parides photinus. The sequence continues at coordinate 7,243 of DWHU01001402.1, read as the reverse complement.
TCTCTTTTCTCTATCCTAATGTTGTGGATATCCCCAGTCTGAGAACAAAGAGGTTCAACTCTTACGAACCACAAAAGAGTGGTGAAATTTGTCTGCGTCTGTATTTCCATCTAAATACGATGTGGGTGTCTTGAAGTAAAGAATAAAGAGTGAGAAGCGGTTACTGGGTTAGTACACTTTTCCACTACAAAACTTATAACCACTTGCGTCGCGATCAATCATTTATAACTCTAGAAAATAATAATAATAATTAGCGCTAGTAGATAGTACGAGGATTATATATACTATTGGATAGTAAACAAACTGCTGAGTTCTGAATAGTGGTAAATAGCTCGAACTAAGTCTAGTTCATATTAACTTCACGCGTAGAGCGGCACATAACCGTGGACGTGTTCTAACTTGTAACTACACAGTTGATAACATGTTGGATATTAAACTATCCTTACTTCCTTTACTGAATTTATGTTATTTATTGAGTAAATAATATGTATGTACTTTTTAAGTTTAAAAAAAACATTATGTAAAGTTCACGTTAAAAGAAACAATTATTTCTTCATCGCAATAATTAAGTTTAGGCAGTATGGCTATCCAGCTTTTATTTAAATACCGAATATAATATTTTTTTATGTAACCACAATAATTATATTATTTAACTAATTTTGATGCTATTGAAATCACTAGGATAACCCAGCTAAAAGATTTTACGTGTCTTAACGCATTTGTGGCTCAATTAAGGCAGTATGTTACTACGTGAACTTTCTTATCATCATCGAAATTGTCATCAACAAATCCACTTGTCATGTAAATTAAAAAAAAAGTATTTTTGTTTTATTACGAAAGAAATATAATCGATGATTGTGGTTTATCTAAATCACATGCATAATTAATAATTATTTATCCCAGCAGGTTGTTTGCTGGTTTTTCAGCGCAAAAAATATACATTTATATCTACTAGAATCTAAATAAGCAAACTTATTATACGCTTGTTATGTAAAGGCGTGATATTAGATGTAAGCATGGTTTTACCGGCAAACGTTATTATGTCGGTAAAAGCTTATAAACGGTGTACCTACATTATTTTGACATCATGTAACACAGGCGCAGAAATATTATCATTTAATAGCATTAAGAATCATTTAAATCATAGTTATCAAGAAGATATTAGATATCAGATATGTTGGTAATAGTCATTGTATCCTGTTTGCACCAACATCTGCAGCTGCTATAACTAAATATATATTTTTTTAATTTCTGTATTTGCTTATGTTTATGTTTAAAATTAATTTTAGTATATGTTATTAGAAGAATAGAGTTGATTAGGTTACGATGGGGCTGGCATAGTCTTGCTTAGGCTCAACGCCCCTCTAACAATAAAGATTAAAATAAAGAAGATATTATCTTTAAAAATCTTTGAGGATGTTTATAATAGACGGTGACTATTGCTTCTAAAAGAAATCAGATTCTGATGATGTTTGTATTTATAAATTTAAGAATCATGACAGCTTCATTGGACTCTAGACTCATGCATTAGGCGAGCTAAAAAGCAGAAGCACATAAAAATATAATATAACTAAACAGAAACCACTTATATATAATAAATTAAAATAACTTAACCTTAACGACGTTTCTGTATAGGGTATCAACATATTACAACTAAAGCATTGTAGGCGAGAACACTTGTTTCCTCTTGGTGTAATTGTGTGGTAACAATATGCGAAATTACAGTGGGCCTCTTGTGGATAGAAAAAAAATAATATTTTCTATTACAACTGTTGTAGCTACCGTTTATAAGTAAAAAAAATAATGGTCAAGAATGAAAAAGGTGTGACAATGTGTAGGTGACAGGTACGTGATTCCCCCGTATTCCGCCACCGACGCGTCATGCGAGTAATCGATTTGTCTGGACGCAGCTGAGCCCTGGCTTTCGTGACTGAGCGAACTTTCGCGTTGCCACAACGTACGTTATATACTAACAAAGCATATAAAACACGTGTAAGACTAACATGTCTATATTTATTCACATCATTGTCGTACAGAAGGCAGTAGTATATAGAACTCATTGCGTAGATGGCATTTTCCAACAGTCACCCGTGCGAAGCAATTTGGAAGGCAATGGTAATAAATAATAATCTAAACTATAAAAATGTACCTAAATTTACAAATATACAAATAATACTAACATAAAAATACTAGTAACAACATATATTCTGACATTATCCAAAAACTACGACACGTTACTTCTGCGTCGCTTTGACCCTCCCAGTGAATATATGATTTTATAAAACGGGACACACCTCTGGTATAAATTAAATATAAAATGCATTCTGCTAGAAGTAATTTCCATATAATAACATTTCATTATAATAAGAACTTTATTTAATTTAAAAGTGTAGGTACGAATAAATAAAGGCTTGAAAAAAGCAGTAGATATACTAGATATACAATAACTAATGTAATTAACCACTTTATAAAAAATATAGCACATATTTCAGAATAGCTTAAATTAAAATAAGGTCCCCAAAAATTTTTTTTATTTAGTGTTTAGTACTAAATCTTTACGTATTACTTGTATGTTAATTTCTTCTTATGATATTTCGTATAATATAAATAAGACAAATTATTAAATTTACTTCAAAGCAACAATACTTGCGTAAGATTTACAATACTTGTTTTATACAGCGTTACAGGTGGTAACATTAAATATTTTTTATAACCACCTCGTCGGGGAGGAAAGATGTCGTTAAAAACAGTTGCATGTATGTATGTATGTACTACAGCGCCTTTACTAGCGGCAAGTATCAATAAAACGGAATCACGAGAGACTTTAGATTTTAAAATTGTGCAGTTAGTTTTAAATTTAAAATTATATGCACTTGTTATATAAAGATGAACTGTGTCTGAGTGTTATTCTACTTCTAGTAAAATATGTGAATAGGGATTTATAAATAATAATTAAAGTTCTATTCAAAATTTATTTTCATAGTGTAACAAAGTTGGGCGCCATTCTTTGGACTATATGTTCTTTATACTTTTATAATTGTAGTATCGTGTTAAAGGAAATTAATATTAAACACCACAAATACATCCTATAAAATAATTAAACGTGTACTATTTAGTTTAGTAAATTTACAACTGTATAAAGAGCGGTATTTAGAATTCCATTTCAAATCATAATTAGTGTTCTGTTAGGTTTTGCTGCTTTTTCGTATCCAAATAGTAATAGCTGTTAATATGTAATAGAGCTTACTATACGTTGATATAGCATGTATTTATATAACATGCTGTTAAAACATATAAATAAGGTATTTACACTTCCTTTTATTTCATCATATTTGCTGAATTAGCAATTTCAATGGTTCATCAAGGATTAAACCCAATAACGAGCTCTAGAAGTTATCGCATAAACTTCTTGCGGCGTTCAAACTTATTACAACTCTGAAAAGTTATCCATTATGTTTAATCATCTTTTTAATATTAAAATGTGAAAGACTGTATTTTCTTCTGAATCTTGTTTGGGATACTGTTCGTCTTTTTGTCAGGTTGTCATGATATAAAAGGCGCCCGCTGAGCAGAATCCCTCAGACTCCACTCAAAGGCAAGATCATCGTCATCTTGATGCGAGTAGTTCTTCACCTTTTCTAAAATTAATGGTGTTTCCTTATGTTTTATAGTAATAGGCGTAGTTTATTAAATAAAAAGGGCTATTTATGATTTTGGTATTAATAGACGGAAGAGCATATTGGTTTTAGAATGAATGTGAGAACAACGATGGCTTACTTTAAAATTTCGCCACAGCTTAATATCATTGAGAGAAATGTTTCTTTTATATATAACGAAAATGATTTGAAATAGTAGCAAACAAGAAAAGTTTTAATTATACGTTGTTTCATCTTTTTTTAATAATTAGTTCTTAAAACTTGCACAGGGATCTTAATTAAAATTTGAAGCAATGAATCTGATTTGAAATTCTATGCATTTAAATGGACTCCATGAACTGAATGCTAAAGTGTTAATTGCGGTATTACAGCTACGAGTGAAATATGTAAAAAGTCTTACACTTGTTGTAGTATATATGTTATGAACTTGTGTTATTATAACTATTCTAGTATTATATTAAAACATAAAATGTCTTTATTTATCGAAGAGTTTCATTACACAGTGAGGAATTTTATTAATTAATTAATTTTGAATGACGAACTTGTTTATACATATGCATTAGTTTTGGGTAAATATCAATGTAAAGAAATAAATAACAAGTATTGCATAGTTTATGTTCGCGTGTGATACAATCACTAATTATATTGAAAGGCTTTGAGTTCTGGAGTAAATGTATGAGTCTAATTTGACCCCCGCGCCGACGTACGTAATCGAAAGAAAACAGTGTAATAAACATTATTATTACATACGGAGTAAAATATAGAAAATAATGATGTTTACGTCTTGCTTTATTTACTCAGTTCGTCTTTACATTCACATTTAATTTCGTAATATGATCATTCTTCCTGGCCAATTGTATATTCTATGCAACGTCTGAAAGATACTCGAACGGTACCCGTACGAAAACTTTTGCTCTACTCAAAAAACACGAAGGTCGGCAAAAGTTTCGACACCAAGCTGAATATTAAGTATTTCTGTTGTTAATAATGCAAATATATACAGTTTCCAAATAGCAATTTACAATCGTAATATTCCAGATGATACACTAGATAATATTAACATAATGGTAGTACTTTAATTTCGTCCACAATGTCCATTATTTTCAAATACAAATATGTCGTGTTGCGCATCAGAATCATATTTATTACAACTGCCTACTATTAGTCAATTTAATGTTGAACAAGGCATTTATTTTGCATTTTAGTGTAATGAGTTATTGTATAAATTCTTGTTCGGGACTTAAATTGAATTGTTATAAGTTGTTTTATGTTAGAAATTTTATGAATATTTCTATTTGCAGATTGTACATACTTTATTAATTTTTGTAGGTATATTTTAAGCTTGTTAACGAAGAGTCTATTACAGGAGAAATGCTCAAAAGCGAAAAGTTCCTATTACTTCGGACTTTCTTTAATTCCGATTTATCACGACTAATTGACCGTAAACATTTTATACGAGCGTTTGTTGAAAAGTAGAGTAAAAAGTTTTCTTTCTTAAGGAACGGAATTGATTTGTTATACAACTTTAAAATCTAATGGTAGCGACTGTATTAGTTATAGCTTTCTACATTTTTCATATTACTTTTATTTTAAACCGGCGGCTACTTTACAAAAGTGATGAGAATATTATAAAAACATGTCTTATTTTGACTTCTTTTTAAAGTAATTTTCTAAATATACTTTGCTTGTCTATCAGGTAAGCCTCTAGCTCTTCTAATCGCTTGGTGGATTAATAAAATGCATAAATTGTTAGAAAATTATAGAAACATTCCAAATGTTATAGAATACGGTTTGTATTAACATTTTAACACGTTGTTTCTAGTGTTGCCACTGAAACAGTTCCACAGGCAAGTTGTTTTCAGAAGTTAGCTGCAAACAACGAAACATGTCGGAAATGTTGAATTGTAGAACATCTCATTCATTTCGCGTATGTTGTTGAAACAAGATTTTATTTGTAAAAAGTCATCTTTGTGTAGAAATATATGATATATTTCACAACACATTTAAACTTACTATAATTTCGTACTTAATAGATAAAAGTATAATAAACTTTATGAGCGGGACCTGATGAAAAGCAATATGCCTGTGTGCAATAAACGGCCGCTAGGAAGGATGATAACCACAGCACCAAATTAAGCTGGTCGTCTTATGACATGAGATATTAAGTCTTAATACCATAATAATTTCACTAGCTAAATCTGGAACCGAACGTACCGGACATAATTGCTGTAGTACCTATCTAGACCAGAGAGAACATTATATAATAAGATACATCTTAACGAATATTATATATAAATTTGTTACATTTATTAATAGGGGGCATCATCTGTTTCTTCAAATACATATATTTTCCTACCAACCACTTGTTTTTAAAAATCGGATAAACTTTTTATTGAAATTCAATCACAAGTATGAAACTTAACTTCGTATATATGGCAAGGAAATATTATTATTCATCAACGTTATGTTTACGTATTTCGCACGATAGCCTGAATTAATAAAATATTTTTCAATTCAATACAACCATTGAATGGTTTGTCTATAGATTCAAAGTGAGAGCCATTCAAAACGTGATTCCAAACAAACTTTACGGAATGGTTGAGTGCCCGGCAGTCTGAAGAGTTTGCAATCTAATACCAAAATAACTAGAATTCGCACAATACGCCTTCCACTTTGCCCACAAACCTTATAAATTGAAAAGTAAAAATACAAATAGATATAAATTTTATCCTATAAATTTTGTTTTAGTTTCAAATCAATTTATACCGTTTATCTTGATATAGACATGGAGAACTCTACGATCTCGATGACGTACGTGTATAAAACTCTATTTATTATAATAGATGTCTATATTTATCCAAAAGCATACAAAAATTAGTTTACAAATGAATTACAAAGTTATTAATAATAGTAACTATAAAGTGAATAAACAGTTAAAAGTATATTTAGTAATAGCAATACTCTAACATTCGATGCCAATGTTTTCATTAAACCATATATTTTCCTTTAGTCCACTGTAACAACTAGTCCGCCCAGATTTTTTATTGTGAAAAGCTTGAAATTGGTTTCAAAACATATAGTACTCATGTCTGCGGTTAGTTTACATTTGTAGCTGTTAGTTATATGTTTTAAATGTTAGATGGAATACGAATTGCAAGCGGTCAATGTTTTTAAAAATGTTTTACGTACTGCTCTGAATAATACTTTGTTATACGCCGACTATGTTATCTAAAGTTCGTTTAAATTTTATAAATTAAAGAAGTAAAAGAACGTGTATCTAAATAATGTTTTGTTTTATGAACGGTAAACTTCATACTTCATTCATTGCCTTTATTTTAATTAACTTGAGTACTTAATGATTAATGATCGACGTGTCACAATACGTACGAGTTGAATACGTGTAGGTTTATTTATTTGTTTTTTTCAAATAATGAACATAACAAATGTTAAATTAGTTCGTTTATATAACATTATTATTAAATAAATGAGCACTATGTAAAGAAAAACATGAGAACTTCAGAAATGATGCACAGTGTCAACATGGCGTTGTATCAAACTTGCATATCTTTTGATTCGCTATGCAGTAG
>DWHU01001401.1:0-12663 GCA_018247975.1 Parides photinus | reverse complement strand
ATTGGTGCGGAACCTGGATTCGAACCCACGACCCCCGATTCGGAGGCCGAGGTCCGTAACCACTAGGCTATCACGGCTGGATATATTAGATAAACCTCAGTCTTCTGCAGAATGCTGTCACTTTCGACCGTTCTTACGATATTACGGTTCATCTGTAGGACACTAGGACACATCCACAGCCTCCTGCTCTATGACTTCATAAACATAAATAACCTCATAAATATCCTTTTAACAACCTTCCCAACCCTCCTCACATTGCACAATCAAAATCGCAAGGCAATACAGAACCAATGTACGACAAACACGAACTTGCACATGCTTAAGAGATATCACTAAGTATTTTGAAAACTTTTGACATACGTACGAAAACGGGCATTGTGTTTTATGTGTGTTTCCTTCAATTGTAATGGTAATTTGCACTTAATTGTGTACTGCATCGCTGTGCTAGCTTGGAGTAGTTGAAATATTCTGTACGCTTCATTGCGAAACAATAACTTGAACCGATACAGAGTTCATACACCTTTGTTAAGAAGTCGGAAACTTTAACTGTATTGGAATTAAGTAGATGGAATATGGTTATTGATACGCTGCGTTTTTTTGTCGAGAATTAATACAAATAGATGAACTGGTTTTCCTTTGTAGCACTATCCAATGTTTAACTCTAACATTAATCAGTCGTCCACGCTTACATTAAATTTGACTCGTAAAACAGTAAATTTTAACCTGTTTATTATTTGCCGTAGAAAACATTTACGTCGTAGGGTATCCAGGAACGGTTTTTCCTCTTATTAGAACTAATTGAAGTTTTAACTCAAGGTCTTAAGATGAAATAATGTACATTTAAATACATAACATAAATAGCCCACTTAATTGTTCACACTGCAGGGATTCGGGGCCTTCTATCATAATAAGGAAGGTGTGGCCTTAATCCACCACAATTTCTTAAAACGTAGCCGAAATCCCTAAACACTCGGCTATCACGGCTTAAATTTTTAACATTTAAATATTATAGCAAAATTAAAATTACATTATTCTGAAAGCGGTGTACACAAAAACATGATCAGGACTATTAAACAAATTAAAAAAGAATTTTTAATATTAAAAACGGTTCAATTGGACCAAATGGAGCGACGATATGTCCGCGACGGCTGGCAACAAGCGGGGGCTAATTGTTATTCCTTGAGAGGGGCCAATGTCGGGGATTGGACTGAAGTCGGCTGTTAAATATGATAATCATGTCATTACGAAACATTACATGAAAAAGATATACACGAGGTCACAGCTGAGTACTGAGGGACCTCGAATTTCGATCGGGGGGTCGCGGGTTTGATCCTGGTGCGGTGGTGTTTGAACCGATGATTTTTCTGAATTTTATGCGTTTTAAGAAATTAAATCAACACGCACTTGGCCAGCGTGGTGGATTATGGCCACAACTCTCTCATTATAAGAGAAGGCCCCAAAACCCAGCAGTCCGATCATTTATTTATTTTATTTACATTCTGTATTTGCACGCCACAGAGCAGAGCTTTATCGCTTATTTAGTGGGTTGTCAAAAAATATATGGGAAAGATAAGCGTTAACATTTTTATAGTAGTAGAGAAACTGTTCGCAGCCAATGGCGGAACTGCAGAAGTGTCCGCATTGCGCGCGGGCTTTCGGTGTGCGCGCGTTCGAGCGGCACGTGGAGTGGTGCGCGGACAAGGCGAAGATCCTGCCGGCGGCGAGCGCGGCGCAGCCGCCGGCGCACATCGCCGACGCCAAGCAGCGGCTCAACGCGCGCACGCAGTACAAGGCGCCTCTCGCGCGCGCCAGGAAGTTAGTAGTAGCCACCAGTTTAAACTTAAAACAATACATGTTTCGAAAAAAAACATATCCGACTAGATCAGCAATTAATTCATTTATTTTCTATTTAAATTGCTAGAATAAAGTGATAAATATATTAAAAAAAATACATTCATCGCCTTTTTACCATCGGACGTATATATATACTGCTGAGATTCATCCCTACGTTGTCGATATTCTGCGCATTAGGACGAAGAGATTTGCTTCGTCCTACATAACGTAAACAGTAAGGGACTGAAACAGTCTGCCGGCGTCAGTGTTTCCGTCCAGGTATGACGTGGGAATCTTCAAGGGTGAATAGGATATTTCTAGACTAGTAAGCTTTACAATCAAAGGCTACATCGTCGCTTACTATCAGGTGGGTGTCGTAGCCAAACGCTGGCACTATACACAATAAAAAAAATCTAATTTGGTAAGGTGTACCACGCTTGCCGATAATATTGTACCTTGAGTTAATACCTAACCTTAACAATAACATACCTTTTTTTTGTCGGAATCGTAATCGTCTAAAGATACCAACCTTCTAGGAAGGAAACAAAGATTCTTTGTCTTTCTGATTTTGGTTCTAGACTTTTCTGTCACTTGTACCCCCTAAAACACCCTCAGTGATCATCGATATCTCATTGCGAGGCGATCCGAGAACATAGCTGCAGTGACTCCCTGCATTGCTTCAGGCGCTCGCGCTTTGCTACAATAAATACGAGATGACCTCATACTCATTGTCCACCAAGGATTTAATAGACAGTGATAAAAAGTCTTAATTACATTGGAAGAGAATTTTATTTAGATATTGATATACTTTTGAACTGTTAACAGCTACTTCAGTTACTCTTAGGTTTTTATTTGTTATTATACTAAAATTTCTTAAACGGCAGGTCATCACAGACGCGCGAGAAAGCAAACAGTCGCTCTACATCGGTGGACTCGTCTCGCGGCGTCTCACCACCACCACCGCCGCGAGAGTACGGCGACTACAAACAAGCTCGCATGAGAGCATCAGGTACACTCTTCAAACATTTTGTTATTAACACCACATATGTATTCATTATATTAATTTACATCAATACTCAGAAATAGTAATATGTTATCAACGATAATCAATACCTGTTCAATTAGCATAAGTAAAAGATTAATAGATCTCCAAAGGTCATCTAACAAAATTATACTAATTATTACAGTGTAGTGATAATGAAGTTTGTATGTGTAATATTCTAAGACTTGACCACAATTTAAAATAATATTAATTGACAATAAGCATAGCCATGTTGTGGCGAAGACTAATTTATGAGAGCGCTAGCTAGCCATGCGGGTACGGTAAGAGTTTTCTACAATCCGCACGCCGTAACTAGTGGCCTCGGAATCGAACCAGTGACGCAGGGGCGTGCGCTTCTTGTAGGCAAAAAGGCAGTGCTTTACTTGCCATTCACAGATATTTTAATAAAACGTTCGCACATCGGATATCTTGCAACACAAGTTATTCTGTTGGCTTGGTTCCCGACTTAGAGATCCGTCTTGTGGCTGTGACTATGCTAAAAGTCTAGAAAAGTAAAAGTTTTTGAGACCTAATACTCTGCCGCATACCCAGTATCATAAATCCTGTGCACGCCGCTGTAGTGACGTGTTATTAGACTAACAGTTAACTTCTGCGCGACAGAAACCAGCTCTTGATCTTTATCTCACGGATATGTTATTACAATTACAGAATCTATGTCAAGTAACGACTGCCATGAAGATGGTTCACATCATGTCCCCGTTATTAGAAATTCGAGGACATCCCAAAACCATTCAGGCGATGTCAACGTAAAGGCAAGGCAGGCTAGACTTGCTAGGGGTCTCAGCAGTACTAGGTGGGTAACCATACGCGCATTAGATTATAGTAAATAGTCCTTTAATAAAAAAAAATCAAAATCACTAGCAAATAAGGGGAAAGGAAGGAATAATCATATTTTTTATTATTACACGGTATTGGATCTTTAGAATGGCGTTAAAACCGTTCCTGTCTCCTTGTTTGTTAATTAATTTAAATTTATATTGAAATCCTTCCTTTCCTTCCTTTAGAAATACCTGCAAGTCCAATTTCTCTCCTGTTCAACAAAGTAGTACCGATCCTAACCTATCCAAACAAAATTATTCGAATAAAATGAAACACAAAATTAATGTTAAGAAAAAACAACAACTGAAGAAACTAGAAGAAATCGCTAATAAATATAATGAAGCAAAAGATAAAAATGCTAAATCAAAGGAGACATTAACAAATACTATAAATGACGACGCTAAAAGTCATATTCCTGTTTCAAAAAAGGCTACTTTGCGAAATAAAGATAAAATTAAAATAGAGAAAGTAGAAGAGGATAAAGGAATTATTGTAGAAAAATCTAAATGTCAATCTAAAATGGTCAAAAATCATACATCAATAACAAAAAGAAACGAAAAACTTGTTAAGCAACCAATAAACAACAACTATGGTACAAGTTCGACCAAAGAAAGCACAATGAGTCTAGACAGTCTTGATGAACTCGATACGAATAATAAAAAAAGTCTCTCTGTTGCTGTAAATACTGAACTTCTTTGTCCCTGTGTTCCTTGTAAAATTTATAGCTGTCCGGAACAAAAAAAAAGTGAAAAAAGAAAACCAAAATCTTTTACTAAAATTCCAAATACACCAAAAACTGAAAAGGAAGTTATAATCGAACCATCAGTGGAACTGTTGTACAAAAACCCCAAGATGGACAGCTTTGAGTTACAATCGACAGAAATAAACAAAACACTTTTAGAATTTGATAAAATTAATCCTATTGATAATAATAATAATTTTTCATTAAATTTGGAACCTAGTTTGGAAAAGAGTATGGAAAATAAAATTATCTATTTAAATGAAATAAAAGCAGATAATGATGAACACATTTCTTCAACATCGTTAAATAACATTGCATCTGAAGACAATTTAAATAACTTATCAGCAGAAGAATTTGAAGAACATTATGAACATGACTTAAGTACTGAGATATTTAATGATTCTATTGAAAACGACCAGGCTGAAAATAATAAAGATATTAGTCGTCATGGTAGTGGTGACACTTACACGAAGCTTTCTGAAGATCCTGCAGATTTAGAAGAGTTTTTCAAAATTACCGATAAAATAATTAACAAAAAAATAGAGGAGGAAAAGTTAGATGAAGATATAGCCAAATTACATACACCTAATTCTAATTCTATTGAAGCTTTAAATAAAAACGAAACACTGCTTGAAAATACAGACAAGCATAAATTTTCAGACACATTAACGGAATTGAAAAGCAATTTAAAAGATATTTTACAGGAAACGTCAGAGGCTAGTGTTGTTAATAATATAAAAGATGATGATACAAAGAAAAATATACATGACATGGAACACATAACAGTATTCGAATTAAAATTTTACGAAAAAGAGAAAATTGGAACCACAGAGTCAGTGGAGAGCCATAAAACTGAATTCAAATTACCATCAATATTAGAGACGAATAACATGATGAAAAGAGAACAGATTCAAAGAAATATTTCAAAAACTTATAAAGTAATTGATAAAAAAAACAAAAATAATACAGAATACAAGACATTCATTGTAGATGATGATAATAGTGATTCTCAGTCTATTTCCTCAGAGGCGCCACCGTTGAAATTACCAAGAATAGAAGTAAAAAGGTTATTTCATTTATCTCCTTTACACCCGTTTCTCCTGCATGTATCACTACTTAAAAATATTATTATTTAAGTAATATGTAACTTGTTTAGAAAACATTTTACACAGTTAATATAATCATATATTGTGTTTACAGGTTAGATGACACTTACGATCCCTTTGTATCTGCTGCCAGGCAAATGAAAGAGCTCATGTCTTCCGACACAGATATTCCAAAAAAGATTCAAACTTCACCCAAAGAATTAAACAAAACCCTACCAACCCTTTGCTCAAACAAAGATTTAACATCTGTATCACATCTAAAAAACAATACAAAAATTATGAAGGACACACTCAACAAGTCTTACCAAAAAACACCAACATTGCAACGAATGAAATCTTTTGGCAGCATTAATAACGAAAACAAAAGTTCATTCGGTGGCAGGTGTAGTTCATTTAGAATTAACAGAAACGATAAAAAACCTAGTCCAAAATTGAACACGACATACACTAAATCTAGTAAAGAGAACATCAGTGTAGCAGACAAATCCAGCTTCAACCGAAACAGTAATTTGAATAAATCGTTTTCTAATTATTCCTCTAATTACAGCACACCTAAGTTAAAAGATAAAATACCCAAAATTGCTCCATCCTTGTATCATAGTTTTCAGAGAACATCAATAAAACAACCTTCGAAAATAAATAAGACAAAAAATGATCACGATAAAAAAGATTTCGTTAACCTTGACTCCATTCTCTCCTTCGATAACACATCGATGACTGATAGTAACTACATAGACCCTAGTCTCATAAACGAAAATGACAATTTACCTATTAACGTTAACAAAATATTAAATAACCCCGATATAATTAGTAGCATGGAGTCATTACTTAATACTGAAAATCTACCTGCAAAGTTTGAATCATTTAACAATAATAATAAAACCATATCACGCACAAACACTTCCACTGACAATAAAATTAACGCGAACACGGCATCTTTAAACGAGCTAAACACACAATATGAGAAATTTATGTCTTCTTTAGAACAAAGTGTACATTCTAAAACATCTGTTAGGGACGACGAATCTTTTTGTGAAGATTTCGATCTAGAAGAATTCATGACTTCTTTCGATGAAGAAGTTAATAAACAAAAAACACGCACATACAGCTCCACCACAAGAATATTCAAATCTGATGTTCTTGATACGCATAAAAAAATAGGCAGTAATGGTGATAGTACACCTTCCAAAGTTAATAATGGTATGATACCAGTTAACAAATCTATGTCTCTTATTTTTAGCAGTAATAATGTGAAGGGCGAAAACCTTTTCCCATCCTCCGTTAAACGTTCTACTTCCCTCCTTGACTCCATCCAGAAAAAACACGCGTCGAAAATGGACAACACAAAGAATCGCCGCAAAGCTGACCTTCTTGAACAGGACATTATGCAGTCTCTAAAGGACTTTGATAAATTATATGAGTCTGATAAAATAGAAAATAGTCATATTAGCAAAGAATTTAATAGTTCTAAAAATGTCTATCACAAAACAAAGAAAGAAACTCGAATGAAGACTGAGAAGACGAACAACAAGAATGAAAAAATGTCAAATGGACATTACACGCCCGGCGGGAAAGCGTGCAACGATTCAGCGTATAGCAGGTTAGTCAGGTAATAGATACTTATAAAGCGTAAAGTAAACTACATCTATAATCTAACTGGTAATAGGTAGCTCTGTTGCTAGAGTTTTATAGTCTCGGGTTGGTAAGAAAATGACTAAAGTAAACCTTACTTATCGTAAAAAACTACTAAATTGGTCTTTAGTTTGGAGACTTTCAAATAGATACTTACCACTTGAATGTCTTTCTCCTCTCGTCCATTCGTTGAATAAAAAAACAATGTCAACAAATGTCAGTAGTTAAAACAAAAGATAATTTTCATCAATTGCAACTACAAAGATTAAAGTACTGCTTATTGATTCCTAACTTACATAAATTTCAGCTTAAACAGGATATCTCCTTCTAAACTATCACTGTGCAACTCCAAAGAGCCGAACGGTTCTGAACAAACGGATAGGAGTCACGCCACTACGGATTCGCTAGGGAGCCACAAGGATGAGATTAGATCCATCTCCAGTGACGAGTTCCTAGCGATGGAACGTTCCGCTGAAATAAACGAGCCGCTGCCGAGAGTCGATGCTCAATACAAAGATCTGGGCAGTCAAACCATAAGTGGTAAATTTATCTAATAGTATTACACTAACTAATCTCTGTTCAAGGTACCCACTTGAAGAAATAATCGGAACTCAGTGAAATTTTAAATTTCCAAAAAATTCTGTGGCAACAAGACGTAACAACTAAGGTTTTATTGACCACAATACAGTGAAGCCAATGTATTATAATTAGTAATGTTGTTATATATAAGCAGTCATATATCTTACCGCCATGTGAATGTTCTGCTTGTCTTCGTTGAGTTAAAAGATATCAAATACACTTGCAGAAAAGCGTGCCAGTTCCCGAGCGTCTTCCCAGCGCAATGGGCCATGGCGGTCCCGACAGGACCTCAGCTCTAGCGGCTCCGAGTCCTCCCTACACAGAGGCAAGGAGTCCGCTCCGCTCCACCGGCTGTCTCGCTTCTGCCACGAGTGCGGCAACAAGTTCCCCGTAGACACCGCCAAATTTTGCATCGAATGCGGCGTCAAGAGGCTGGTCGTCTAAACCACATACGATGTAGAAGGGAACCATTTTCTAGTCCAAAAGCGTGTGACGTCATCACCTTCGGAAACCCCGGCGCTGGAAGGGCTGTAGTTTTACCGGGTTAGAATTATGTTATTTTCTTCAAAACTAGTTACTTTAAACCACTCTTAAACTCGACAATCGAACAACTTTCTTTAATTAGTGCTGTTAATAAAAATCTCTTGTAGTATTACATAAGTAAATGGTAATTTACGTAATTATTATAATTATGACATAAAAAATTAAAAGATCTTTGATGAATTGAATTCATTACAAAATATTTTATATTATGTACTATTTTACATAATGACTTATATACAAATTTATGGTATTGTATGGTTTACCATGCAATAGTACGGTCTTGTGCCTTTTAACTATAACATATTTGTAAAACGATGGCAGTAATATACGTGGTTTAATTTAATAATATTTAACTCTATTACCAGTAACAACCACTACTCTTCAGCAGCATTTTAATTAAGTAACTGTGATATATGGTCTTTTTGGTCTATTACTTATGCGAATTTTGTCTTAATGAAATTTAACTACTATTAAGTGCCAATATTTTTTTGGTTTGGTTAAAATTTTTTGTATTACACTTTTTTTGCACTTGTTATCGAGTATTTTGTTTTTTTTTTTTGTTTCTGTTTTATTTTATTACACCTCTTTGAACAAATTTTAAATTAAATTTCGCATGAATATTTAGCTAGCCATTTTAACAAGACTGATTTAGTTTTGGAATTTGAAAAAACTAACTGTTACTACCTATGATTACTGTGTAACTGTATTGTGTAATAAATTAATATTATTATAATGGTTTTCAAAAAATAAACTTACAAACAATATGAAAGTTCTATTTGTTTACTAAATGATATAATATTATGACAAATGTTATTTAATAAAAAAAATTGATGGACGAATGCAATGTATGTAAGAGATAACTTCCATATTTACTTTTTGATACTATTTACACACTTGGGCTTTTACACTACTTTTTTTTTCAATAAAGAATTGAGATGCGAATTACATTTTACTGATGGTAAGCTATACACGAGTCCACAACGATAGAGTGCTAGATAGATAGACAAAAACTGCAGAACTAACTTTCTTCGGAGACATAAATTGTTGAGTTTCATTACCATACCAACTGCACTAGCTACTCTACATTCTTCACACCGGTCAGCAGTCTTCAGCCATAAATCTTTTATCATATTATGATCATTACATACAAACACAATTATAATTTTATTGAAAAAATAAAACTCAAAGAGTGATTTACTGGTAGTAGGACTCTGGTGCCAGAGACTGTCCAAGTTACTACCTGAAGCTCCTATTTGCAAGTGGTATGCAAACATTACTGTGTTCTGGTTTAAAGTACGTTGTAACAAGTGAAATTACGAAACTTATGGACAGGGGTATTATTTACGATCAGGTGAACATCTCGCTCATTTCGTGGTTACGTTGAATAAGAAAAATGTTTCTTATCATCACTTATATGGATAGAAAGCTTTCCATTGCTTTATGAAGGTCTGCTCATAATGTAATAAATGGCTGTAATATTAATAAATATTATCCTAAAAGCCATGTTTTGTGAAACACATTACGAGATATTAGTACAGGCACCATTGGTGATGATGGTCCTTTAATATGACTCATAGATAAACAGTTTTCAAAAAGAATAAAAACAATTTTAGTGTTAATGAGATATATTTTGATTTTATTAATAAGTTAACACTTAACAATAATTATGTACAATCTTAATGTTATCGAAGTGTTACAGTCTAAACATGCTTTTATAGGCCTTCCTCGCCGGTATCGCGCCCCGCATTCTTAGGCGACGTAAGGCCTCTCTTAAATGTTTCGGTTGCAATGGCCCAGGTTCTCCTGACTTCTCTAATACTTCAAGAGCTAAAATAGTAGTTATTATTATTCAGAAGTGGTACTATAATAATAAAATACATTAAAGTACTACCAAGCAGCTAACAATGCTAAGGTAAATAATATAATATCATATATTATTTTCTCTTAAGCATAAGATATGCTCGCTGATTTTAAACCTGTGTTCCACACAGGTATATGAATATAAGTATGATCACACTTACAAACCTAGCCATCACCACCTGATAATTTCATTCATACCAGAAGTTAAGTTTTATTTTTGTCACATACCTTCTTCTACTACTTCTCCAACAAACACCTTAGCAATGCCAGACATTGCGATCACGACATTTTGCCCTACAGAACATCCTGTTATTGTCTGCATCAAACGTTTCACAGCTGCTTTAGGGAATGCCGCTCGTCTATACATTTCGTATCTATCCAATTGCTCTTCAGTGAAGTTTGAGACTAGAACTCTGAAAAATAAAGAAGCACAAGAGATTTATAAACATGATTAAATAAATATTTAAGATAACTTAATTTTAAAATTTTAAAACAAAAAAAATGTTTAATGTAGTGAACCAACTAGTACATGATTATTACTTACTGCATTTTTTCCCGTTCTTCTTCTTCGAGTTCTTTCTTACTTTTCTTTTCTCTTTCCCTTTCACTGATTAATAATTCTTCTGTAGTTTGACTATCATAAATTTCCGTGTTTTGAAAATCTTTAGCAACATCCATGTCTATTGTTTCTCTGTTTACTTCTGATCCATCATAATTTTCATTAATAGTTTCATACTGCCCATCCCTGTTAGATTCTTGTGATTCATAATTATAATCATTGATGTAAGATTCATACTGTTCAGAGACATCATGCAATGTGTCAGACTGTGAGCCCGAGAAATTATTGATGGTCTCTGTATAAATAACATTACCAAGCTCATCGGCAGTTTGTGTTAAGTCAATCCCATGGAAATTATCTGCACAACTTTCTATAATATTCCCTTGAGTTTCTTGAACTGTCTCACCATAATTAACTAAAGTGGTGTCTAAAACAATTCATAATTAAAAATTTAAATAAAACCACTAATGGGAATGTTTATAAAAGATAATAATTGATTCACTTAATATCAAGAAAATAACTACAAGCCTTTTCAATGTGCTGGGATTGGTTAAAAAATCTAAGGGCACATTTAAGCTTTTAAATGTTCATATTGGTCTCATTGAAAAATCTAAACACCATCAGATTCATATTCCATTTTCAAGTTGTAATTATTAAAAAGTTGAATTTATTACAAACAAAACAAGTCATAGCTTTGAATTTTCTGGAATATGGACATTTAATTAACCAGTTCGAAGATCATTAAGTGAAAAAATTAGTTTTATAACAAAACAGTTTTTGATCACTATCAAAATGAGAAGGTTAAATATCACAAAATTGATAAACATTAGTGTGTCTTTAGGAGAGATTTATGTCCAGAAGCGACTGTCGATGATGATGATGACACTACAAAAGCATTAGTACAAGTTTTTAATAGTTATAAATTATTCCCTACACATTTAAGAGGTAAAATCTGTCTGGGAAAGCCGCAATTTAGTTTTTATCTTTTATTTAGTAACTCCAATATTTTTAGAAAACAGAAACAAAAACTAAACCATATATTTACTCTGTATGTAAATGAAAACCTAAATAAAATAAACTAACATTCGGGTTCGTCTTTAAGTAATTTTTCTTCAATTTCCAGAGATATTTCTTGAGAATCTTCCTCGTTACTGTCACTATGCTCCAATTCCTGTGCCAATTCTTCTTCTGTAAATAATAAACTTAAAAATTTATACCAAGTTGACAAAATAACCAACACTTTAATAGACATTTAAAGAGTTAATACTTGTACCTCTTAATCTATCTGCTTCTGAAAATCCATCGCTACTTGGGTTATCAGCCATAATATTTAAAGTTTTTTTAAACCAAGTACACGAGAAATTTGTCAAACATCAAAATAAGGCGAAGATAAATCAAGTGTAGTTAAAATCTGCCAGAAATTAATCAGATTTAATACAGATTATCGTAAGTAAAATAATCGACTATCAAGGCAAATCTTTGGACATATAAAACTTATAAGAAACCGATTGCAGCAGAAATTTTATAAACTTTAGAATTAAAAAATGTCCATCAAATTACCTAATAAAAACAAATATATGTAGAAATATTTTACTTTCATATTATTTCGATTCTAAATAGTTGGCATGCGATTTGATATTTGGCTTTGACAGTTCCAGTTGTAAGAATTGTCAGAGACACGACAGTTGTGTAAATGCACTTATTACTATAATAATTTAAAACGTGTTTTTTTGTGCTCCGGTGCGGACAGAGAGTTCCATCATGAGCGCAATTATGAAAGCAGCAGTTAGCCGCAGCCCTGCATCTTTGGTTAGTACGCTAATAACATTTTTCAATTAAATATTAGTTATGTAACGAGTTGAAAATTTTTAACAACATCAATGTTATGAAATTTCGATTAAATATTGTACTCTGTTACTACGTATAT
>DWHU01001400.1:0-12670 GCA_018247975.1 Parides photinus | reverse complement strand
TTTTTGGTTTTATCTTTTGAACTAGTAGAAGGAGAAGTGAATCTTGTTTATTTATTGATTTACCAACGCTTGTATTAGTACCAATACTTTTACAAATGACAATTTTAGTTAAATACAGCATTTAATAAATTATAAATGCTAAGAATTATAAATGTTAACACAAAAGTTAACAGAAACTTTGATTAATTGTTATTTATAAACAGATCAATAATTTTATAGCGGAGCTTTTGGGTAAAGCGTTGTTTAGAATAGAAATATTTTTAAGGCTGATTGAAGTCTTTGGATGGGTCTGTGTTTTGTCAAAGAAAAACTGTGAATAAAATAAGTTACAATCAGATCGACGTCAACCTAATTGAAGAAGTTAATGAATATGTAATGTAAACATTTTAACTGAACTTTTAACAAAGTACTATTGCTAACAAACATTACGCCGATGTGGAATTAAGTATGCGGCGTGATGATTGCGAATAGTCTGTTGTAAGAGAGATATCGCGCCGTCAACTCGATTAGAGCATTCCGCTAACGAAGGCTGATGCTGTTGTCCGCCGCCACAAATCAATTCAACAAATTGAAACATGACCGGTTCGCGCTTTGCTCGTTTTTTCGCCGCCGATCTCCCCATTGACGCCGGTGATTGAACCTGTAATTGGTGGCATTGTCGTCGCCGGCGGTGTGGTCACGTCGTTCGCGCTCCCAGGGGTTAACAGTACGGATTATCCGGCTCTTAATCGCTTCACGGGTTTTTCTGCGGTTTCAAATGAAAATTTAAATGTTTGTAACCACTAATTTATACCCCCTCTAAACTCACTCTTATCTGTATATAGCTTTGTAACACGAAGTTCTTTACTTTAACCCCTAAGCCACGCGGGCAAGGGGAAGCTATAGCTATTATAAATCTTCCGCTATAACATTGCTATGTTTATGCTATCAATGTTTGGCTAGAAGTATTCTACGTGAACTTGACCTCTATTGTCAGGGAGACCAAAATTGTTTTTTTTTTTTAGCTTTCTATATGTTCCTACTGCAGGGATTCGGCCTTCTCTCATAATGAAAGAGTATTTGGCCTTAATCTCACACGCTGGCGAAGTGCGGGTTGGCGGATAAAGCCAGTGATATTTCATTTCTTAATGCGCATAAAAGTCAGAAATCATCGCTGCGCGCCGGATTCGATCCCGCGGCCTCTGAGTCGGGGGCCCGAGGTCCCAAACCACGCGGTTATCACGGCTTCCACCATAATTGATAAAAAGGTATATATTTTTTATTAGTGTAACTAATATAGTTTTATTTACATTAATACAATCGATGTATTTGATAGCCTATTTGTTAAAACATTATGTAATCCCATGATATATTTCATTCGGATAATATAAGTAGTTATTGATTGTTTATTTAATATGTCAGCATGTTGTGTGTGCACCAAGTGTCACTTCCGTTCCGGTGCCGCACCTAGCGCGGTATCGGAACGCGTGTTCAGACCGTAATAAGCACACCGCTGCTCGGTTTGGAGCATCCAACATGGCGGCCGTTGTAAATTACCATATTTTAGTAAAATTGACACTTCACCATTACCGGTGCAGAGGAGACCGCGGGACGAGTCAACGCCCCTGAACCATCCGGATCTAATTACATTGTGTCATTAACATCGTGGAGACGGCGCGTCCGCCTAGGAAATGGAATCGAATCATTAGTAGTTTGATTACAAAAAAGGCTTAATAGAAATATAATAACGGCCGGTGAAGAAATTGTAAAAAGATTGTAGAGCGATCCAATAATTGGCGGTTATTTGTCGATACGGTTTGGAGCGCGTAATGGGTTGGGACGCTCCGACGTGACTCCGCCGGGCTTCGCCCCGCCGCCCTCCAGCCTCCCCGCGTTATTACAATTTAGAGAAATTTGCAGCTCGCCCCCGCCCACGTGAGGGCTAACTTAATCGGAATACGCGTTATACACATATTATACATATAAAGTCAATAAAATCGATTACAGAAAGATATTCATGAGCACTGAACGTAACTTCGTAGACGATAAATACCAAAGTAGAAGTAAGATAAGGTATTCAAATCGATTCTCATCGCAGCGACGCTCTTCTGGATCGCTTGAATTGTAGATGAAGGCAAAATCTTCCCTGTTAATGTGAAGTCGGTAATCAATTTATATTTATTTATGTATGAGGATCATTAACTTTTTTTCGGTTTATAGTATATGAACAGAAATTTTCGTTAAATGTCATATAAATATGGGATGATAGTCATTGTTAATGATTGATCTCAAACACCCTTCTCTACCAGCTCTTGAAAACTTGACGTTAGTCATTAAGAACTTTTTTGTATAAAACAAATTAGTATAGACATCTTTGTGCGAAATTTATTATAATTTAAAGCCGAATTAAATGGCATTAACGTATATTTAAATTTGATGTATTTACATGAAACCGTTTCAAATATTGCATAGTCATTATACTTGCTTTCTCAATAGAATTTGTAAATTCACTCCCTATCCTTGAGGTTCTGGTGAAGGAAGATTTCGTGGGGAACCCGACTTTTCGGAAGGAACAGCTTTTGCGAATATGTGTCATCCGCCAACCCGCACTTAGCCAGCGAGTGAATAAAAAGCCACAGCTCTCATTATGGCGAAGGCGAAGGCCTAGAATCCCAGCAGTGGGAACATTAAATGTGCTGTTAATATTATTAATTGAAATTCAAAACGCGAAGTATATGAAAAAACCGGTTATATCGATCAAAGTAAATATTAATTCATACATTTACATATATTACGTTATGAGTGTGACTTAACTTTTTTTTTCGAACACTATTAATATTTAATGTGATAGATATACATATACATTATATGGTTTTGTAAATGATGTCGCGGGGTAATAAACTGTAATATATAAGCTAGATAATGATCGATTTTAATGTATTAAAGCTATTTGTTTTAATATCGTATTGTATGTTGTATTACCATACTATATTTTAATAATACATTGGTAGGTTTGTTGCTGAAGATCGTCTTAGAAGGAACTATCGCAGTGTTTACTTAAAGTCGAAGTTAAGTTCAGGTTTGAAAGGAGTTTTAGGTAATAAAATTACTAGGGTATAGAGACTTAAAATCTTACTACCTGTATATCACGCTAATTACTAACAGGTTGTTGTGGACAAGTGTATCATTCATTAGATGAACGTCCCACTCGTTTTGGATGATAATGATATTGTTATTACAATTTCGGTCTTTCGAAACCTAAATTGCCATTATTTATATTGAATGTGCGTGCTAAACCATAAAATTGCCAAAAAAACCTTCAAAGCAACATTTATTGCATGACATTCTTTATTAAATCACTTAATTATGCAAAACAAACATTTATATAATTTTTTTTGGTTGGAACTAATGGAAATTTTACGATTGTTATTAATCGATCAATATATCTACGGATAGTACAATCATGATCGCCGCGATGAGGAGATTGCCGTTAGTGCGAGGACTACAGCCGTTTTCACAACTAATACACGTCGTCGCCCGAATAGTATACATAAAGAATACATTATATGAATAGTTGTAAAACTAGTAAAATGTTTAACACACTACAGTTTTTCTTTTGGTTAAAATTTAAAGTTACTTTGCTGTTGTCAAATGTGAAATTCTAACTTCATTATAACATGATTGAAACTACTTTTGTAATTATTAACATATCATTCAGGATTCTGTATTAAGAAAATATTATAACGTATGAATGTGGATTAGAAAAAATCGTCTCCGATTTGGATCTTCAAACCAGACCAGTTAATTAAAATGTAGTTAATACATTTTTCGCGTTTTTTAATAAGAAAAAATTTACTGTTCCAGAAAATCATTTTAGAAAAGATTCTGTAAAAGCCAAATGTTTACTGAAGAATACACTACGGGGTTTAGTAATATCACTCATTCATGGTCAGAATCACGGCATTGAAAGTAGATTACCTTAATGGTCACCGACCTTGGAACGACGGCATTTTAAAGAGAGACAAAA
This sequence comes from Parides photinus, assembly GCA_018247975.1. Lineage (NCBI taxonomy): Eukaryota > Metazoa > Arthropoda > Insecta > Lepidoptera > Papilionidae > Parides > Parides photinus. The sequence goes on along the minus strand of DWHU01001400.1, from coordinate 8,664 downwards.
TTATTTATTTACTTAAATCATATATAAGATAACATATGTTATCTATTTATATAGAAAGGAGAACATTTTTGTTTGAGAATGGTAATCAATAAAATTATTGGACGTTCTCAAAATGTACGTTTCCTTTCATGAAGAAAGTGTCTGGTCATTAATTTTGTTACAAATAGTCACTAGAGAGTGTTGTTGGAGAGTTCTAAGTTTTTAGTTTTAGAGAAATCTCTGAAATTCATTTAATGTTTTTTTACAAACGTACCTTTTATTTAGTATAGTCGTTTCTGAATTATTAACTGTGATAATAAGGTTTTTTTTAGTTTATATAAACTATTTGATAGAATGATAGAAACAGGAAGTAACCTTCACGGTCAGTATAATAATTGTATAAGAATGTAGCGTTATTTGATAGGGAAATGTTTCAAAAATGATAATTAAGGTATTAATGTTAGTATTACTGAAGCTATTAAAGGTAAAACGTTTTAAACCGGACTATAGTTATGTTTATACACTATCACTGATAAGACTAATATAATCAATCTCTTATGAAAATTTCTAAAAATGCGACATCTTTGATATAAACACAGAAAGGCAAAAACTTGTACAATAATATGATCTTTAACGAGTATTTAATGATAATCTTTGATTGGATTTAAATGAGTATCGTTTGTCTGTGTGGTTACTTACTGTTATTTTAGAGGTCTCTTACAAAAGAAAATAGTTAAAAAACTCTTTAGTTTCTAGTCATAAAAAGCGTTTAATCTCAATCGTACAAATTTTCGATTACTTCGATGTCTTCGGTTGTTTTTGTAATGGATCGTAGTTTTCATATCTATTGTCCTTCCTTCATTTATATGCCAGCCTCCGCCGCAGCGGTATCGCTTAGATTCGCCTAAAAAACCTCTTTTGTCGTATCCAACAAAAAGAGTTGTTTTCTGCCAAGCACGTCGCGTTATTGTGTAATACAATGAAATAATTAGTTGGTTGGGTAACGGAAGATTTTTTTTTATGTTCAATATTAGCCTTATTCTTTGCGAGTAGGTAATTTAATATTTTTTGTAATGAGCTATCGATTACGAGTGGAGCGAGCTGAAAAAATATACGATCTGTCCGGGTTTCAAAGAAAGGTTTAGTGAGAGTAGATACTAGTTGAATCCAGCAGATATTGTTATATTCGGAGGTTTTGAATTATATTTACATTGTTACTATTAAATATGCTAAAAGAGGTATTTCACAAAAATTCGAAGGAAATTTTGGCTTAAATGAAAATTGCCTATTATATAGTATATGCCTAATTTTTTCCACACCATTATATAGCTGGTCATGTGAAAGATTACTCATAACCTAAAAATCCAAATACATTTTTTCTATATAAATTAGAAGAAGTATAAATATGATATTTTGGTACTACAAATAGTCACAAAAATTTTATAAATATGTATTTATTGCTTGCTAGTTATTCTTAATTTCACAGGCAAATAAGATTTGATGATTTTGCTTTAGCCTTTGATTGATTTAAGCTAATTGATTGTAACCTTAATAGCTTTATTTAATTATCAATAAGACATATTAAAAGAAAAATAATAAAAATCTTTTATATTTTATTTTCTTAGTGCGTACGGGACCGAACATGGAATCGACAGAAAATTAGTTGTAAAATATAGAAAACAGTTGAAAAACAGGAAAATTTATTATCTGTCGAGAAAGATTAGTAAATCAACTATATAGACAAATATTTTTTTGTCAAAAAGCACCTACGTTTTAATTTGTTATCGTTTTTTGAAAATGAATCTTTTGCACTTGACTTCCGCTTTTTCACCAACTTGCACAAAAGTGAAGGGATTTCGAAATGTAATAAAATCATAGACAGTGTTTTTACATTTCAATATTGATAATTATGTATTTGTTGGATTAAAATAGTTTGAATTATTATATAATATAATTTTGGAAATAAAATTAAATCAAAACTGCAATACGATGTGTGGGCCCATATGCGGTAGAGGGTTAATATGACATAAATGTGTGTTTTCCTCTGCTGGGACTCGGGTCTTACAAGATGTGTAGTCTTTAGGTGCCTTGTAAGGCAAACGGTTAACCATTGCACCTAAATGCAACGATGTCATAAATTTTTGATAAAAATTGTAATGTATTGTAATATAGACATCGTTGCTTTGGTGTTTAGTTTACGATGGTAAAGATTTTGCCCACTTGTCTGCCTAGTTGTAAGTATTTTGGCTGAGTTTGCTTCACCATCATCGGCCACATAGCCAGTTGATATCATGTGGAATTGAGATGTAAAGTGTATGTGATGATGATTTTCAAGTACCTGCCTTTGAAGTTAGGTTAGAAGACTTAATGAAGATTTAATCTATAATTTTTTTTCATTTGAATGTTTTTTTAAAAATTATTGCTGAGCATTTCTTTTGTTGAAGCAATTGTTAGACAAAAACATTTATAAGTTATCTTTGGTATATTAAGCAAAATATGTTATTATTTTAGTTTATCGTCCACGTGCGTTGAGTCTACCAAGCTAGAGACAATTTTAAGAGAGCAACGTGCCGTCACGATCGTCTTTCTTTTAAAAAATGTCACTGTTAATAACTACTCTACTAGATATTTGTTAATTCTTTGTTGATTTGCATTTCTAAGGGCTAAAAACAATGTCAGGACAGCACCGCCCACGAAGCGGGAAATGTGTGCACTTGCTGCGTCTGTCTTACTTATTGTTGTTGAACAATATTACGGCCTCGAAGACAAGAGTACAAAAACAACTATTCTTTGTTTCAGCTATACTCCAGTGTCCTTTAATCTTCTAATTATGAAGAAACTTCGTTTCAAACCTTACTGCACACCTGCATTTCAATTCTTATTCATTGTGAACCCATGGTAGACGAAACAAATAAAAGAAAATATTTTCAAGCATAAAATCAATATATATTAACTTAGGATAAAGGAAACCAAGGTAAAATAATAATAATAAAAAAAAAACAGAAATCAATAATATAAATATTGCATTTATTTCAACGAATTCGGCAAATATAATAACTGCAGATAATAATTATAATAATACTATTCAGTTACACGACTTGTAATCTTTTATCTAGCTAAGTGATGTCTCAGCCGTCATAGAGGAGACCAAAGACGTTCTCACTGGCGGGCACTGGACTTTAGTTTCATTAAACTATCCACAATAATGACATCCAACAGTAAATGCAAATCGCATATAATTATATTAAAATTAAATTACACAAATGAAAATAAAGTTATTGGAAGTCGCATTGGAGGCAAATTTAAAATCAAGGACAGCTGCCTCGACGTACTCACTACAAGGTACACTTGTATTAAACGACAAAAAAAAACAAAATAAAAATAATAAAACCAAAGAACAAAAATAAATACAAACATAACAAAAATGCAAAAGAAAATGAAAATAATAACAAGAAAGCGATATGCAAATAGTTTCGGCCCGCTCTATGTGTTTAACGATCGAGTAAATAAAACTGCATTATACTCGCGCCGTAATAAAGTGCGATATTTGCATTTGAAAGATCGATACGAGCGTGTCTCGGTAGGCGAAGTAAGACGGGAGGCGAGAGTTTTCACATAATAAATAGGAGCGGAGAATGGCAACACCCGCGGCGTGCGGCGCGGCGACCTGCGCGCGCGCAACGCGCAGCAATCCGGCGCGAGCGTACTTCCGAACATTTAAATTTCAAGTAAATATTTGCATATCGCCTAACTCCCCAATACAGAAACCACTCTTATGTAAATGCGTTAGGTGAATGTAAAAAAAAACTGCAGCCGGCGACCCCACACGAGTCGCCACGTCTTCATTATCATGTAAAATACTACAAACTTCTACAAATGTTATGTCTGTATGTATTTTTGTTTTTCTTGCAAAATATATGCGAAATACACTAATTAGATACAGTTATATCACAAGTTCTTAAGATGCCTCTACGAAACAAACAATATATTTATTTAAATCTACCTAAATATATATAACTGCTATATATCATAAACCACATACGAACGTCGATCTGAGACAATTTTACATCGATTCAATTTTAAAACCTAGTAGTATACTCTTAAACGAACAACTATTTACAGTGGAGCTCGGAGAAATAATTTACAAAACACTCGGATCTTACAAGGCACCTTAAATAATAATAAAGACTTCAGGCTTCGCTTTGACTTTACATAATAGCTAAAATGTTTTAAATTCTCTAAATATATAATTTGGTTTTCATTACAATCCTACAACAATCGACAAGTCGCTAAAACCTAATAGGAGTTTTAAATATGAACAACTAGGAAGAATAATATTATGCAACAGTTTTCTAGTATAATGCTTATAAAGCTTCATGTATGATATGCAGTGTTGGCTTTCAGCGTGAATATAGTACAGCTATGGAGTAATATGAGGAGAAGAAAACATTAACGCGGACTTCGTTCCCGCGAAAGTTGTTGATTGGTGTTATTTAAATAATTGATTATTCATGTGGAGCAAAACGCATGTGCGGCAGATCGTTCTCATTAGATATACGACGTCCTTCACGCGTCCTAACTCCTACCATTGTTATATTTCGTTTGCATTTGAATAGCGGCGGCCTGGAGCAGCCGCCCACCACCGGCCCGCGGCCCGCCTCTCGCGGTCTCGCGGACGTAACCCGTCTCCACATTCACGTACTTTGTTTTATTTACACAAACGAAATTATTTTTTCTAATACATCTTAAATGAAATGCCAACACTACAGTATCATTACAAAGGTTTTCAACTTTATTTCTAAACCCTATGTACAAAAGGACTCTAGTAGGAAAAAAAGATCAACGACCGTCACGACACGGAGTGAGCGCCGCTCAAATGCGAAGATATATTAGTATTATACCAGATAAGTATATAAATGAAACATAAATTCTTTCATTTGAGCGAAACTCGACGTTCTAAGATCTACAAATATAGGTCCGCGATCACACAGAGCTCGTAAGCACTGGGCGATGCGGATTACGGTCAAGTGGTACACTCACCGTTGCCGGCGAGTTGGGGCCTCAGGAACGCGTTGTGCAGTTCGGTGCCGAGGCCGCTTTCGAGTCGGGCTGCCATCTGCATGAGGGCCAATGTGCCGTCGTCTCCTCCGCTCACGCCGCTCTCTAACCGTGCACGTACTGTTGCTATGTGCCCCCGTGTGAACACATGGTCTTGCACGGAGTACTTGTGACTGTACTTGAAGTCACAAACCCGACACTCTTCGGGTGGCGGTGCGTCCGACACTTCCGGTAAACCTGCTGCTAATCGTGCTTTCTTCTCTTTGGCACGTGCATTTTGAAACCATACTTGCACCACACGCTTCGGAAGACCGATTTCCCGACCCAGGGCTTCGCACTCTGCCATCGTTGGAGTTTTATAATCGTTAAATAAAGACTTCATTATTTTCACTTGTACTGACGACATTTGAGTGCGAAAACGTTTCCCGGGAGGTCTAGAAGTTTGTTGCTGGCCCGGTAAGGGAGACGTAGGTTCATCTTCCTCGTAGAATTCCATAGTCTCAGAAGCAGTGTCTGAGCGTTCGTCTGCATCTGAACCTGGTCGTGATAAGTCAACAGGTTTGCTGAGATCTAAAGGTATTTCTGATTTTACATGGGTTAATTGTCTTTCCGTAGTTTCAATATTACCGCCATTTTGTTGCGCGACGGCATGAGCTTGTAATTCACTGACATATCTTTTCATTGATTCTTCACTGTACTGCTTGATAAATTTCTCCATGTCTGAGTGGAAAGGTGGGAAAATAGGGGGCAACATGGGAGCCCCCGGTTGGGAAAAATTTTGTTGTCTATCACTTTGTTGTGAGCCAAAACTCGGAGTTGATTCAGTGCTTAATTCTTCATCTGGCAATGCATCAACGTTAATTTCTCCTCGTGCACACTGATCAGCATGTTTTGTACTTAAGTGACTTTCTAAAGCGCTTTTGACTTTAAATAAAGCAGGACAGAATGGACATCTTTTATTTATAACCTGTGCATGTGCCCGAAATTGACCTTTTCTCTCCCGAGCTCTCGTATTTTGAAACCAAACCTGAACCACTCTTTTTTTTAAACCAACTTCTCGTGCTATATTTTCTAACATTTTGCGCGATGGATTCGATTCGATCTGATACTTTTGATATAAATAGTCAAGTTGTTCCGGTAATATTGTAGTCCTTAGTCGTTTGTCCTTTGGCTGCTCCCCCGTATCAATTTCTTCGTATTCATCGAATTTTCGTTTAGTAACCTGTTGATTTAAAGCTGCCACTAAAGGATGACGGGAGTCTTCGTTTGTAAGCGAGGCATTTAGTTGTTGTAATTGTGCATGTTGTTGAAGTATTCCAAAAGGGGAATCTGGTGGATATGTGGGGAAAAGATTTGGATTCATTATATGAACTAGTTGGTGTTCTCGCCATAAATCAAATCGAGGAAAGACTAGATTGCATTTATCACATTGAAAATTGCCATCCTTTTCTTCGGTTCGTGGTTGATGGGTTACAGGTGTAACCGGAGTTAAAGGAGCTGCTTGAGGTGCTGGTGAGACAGGATAATTAGGGGCTGCAGGTGTAGGTGTACGAGGTGGGGCGGGCGAAACTGGAACGTGAGGAATGTGGTGTTCTACAGTACTGGAATTCGAATCTTCACTACTCAGTGTTGCAGCAACTTGTGCAGCCGCTGCTTGCGCTTGTGCTGACCGCTTTGCGTCTTCTTCTTTAAAGCAGTGGGTTTTTTGATGTCTTATAAGTTCGTAGTATCTTTGGAATACTAGTTGACACTTTTTGCATTGATAATTTAACCCGGGCGTACGTTGAAATCTATTAGCGTCATCTGTAGCTCCCGAGGGCGGTTCTGCTGCTGGTTGATTTTCATAGACTTTTCTTGCCTTCTGTCTAGCATTTTGAAACCACACGACAATTACCCTAGGACTGAGCCCTAAAAGTTTTGACAGGTATTCTAAATCATCGTCTTTAGGATAGGCATTGTTCTCAAAAAACTCTTGTAATACTTTGATTTGATAATCTGTAAATCTAGTTCTGTTGGCGCGTTTGCCAGAAGACCCCGAGCTGTTGGATCCATTCGAGTTGCCCCCGGAAAGTCCGAAATCCGCCGGTCCTCTGCCAGGACTGAGGCTGCGATTTGGGGTCAAAGGTAGGACGTTCGGGGGCGCGGAGTTTGGGGACGTGAAGTTAGGATTTAGTTTTGGTGGCAACATTGAAGGATGTGGCGGCTGCGGTATGCTGGTTGCCGGTATCGAATCTAATTGAGACTGAATTAATGAATTCAGTGACAGATGCGTCGGTGTGTGTGGTCGCGAAATATTTTGTTGAAGATCAGGAGTATTTAATGATGGACTTTGCGATGGTACTTGAGGAAATATAAAGCTCTTGTCCTCTTGATGTCGATCGTCATATGAATTATACTTCTCTTCCATTGTAGGTTCGTCGCAAGGCTCTGATTTAACCTCTTGGTGACTAATCGATGTCGAGTCCTCAGTTTTTGCTTTTTTTTCTGGAGGAGGCTTGCCTTCGTCGGAGCTTGCGGAAGAGTCTAGTGGGGTTACTTTAGCTTCACCTGTTTTTTCATATTCTTCTAAATTGAGTGTAGTTGACGGAGGATTATTAAAATTATATGGCGAATCCTTATTACGTTGCCGTTCTTTAAATAAGGTGTTTCGGAACCAGTGTTTAATTACTTTAGTAGCTAAACCAGACTGCTGTGCCATTTTCGCAATCGCTTCATCGCTGGGAGAGTTGTTTATGTCAAAATGCGCACGCAATATTTTTAATTGTTCATCAGTGATACGTGTTCTAGCGCGTTTTTGTCCAGCCGCAGCATTTGCCTGTAACAATCGAAATCAAGCAATTTTAGTAAAAGATAAGTTTGTAATAAACAATGTGTAGTTCAATACTAATTAATCCACTTTGCAAAGTTCTAATTAAAATTAAAAACAAAAGTATTTTGAATAAGACAAATGAGCAACACAAATGTAAAAGGTTCATTTCAGTGCGGTCGTAAGCCGTTCGTAGATTGCAGGTAACTTTGAATAATAACTGAATCCGTCGCAAGTAATAATACTTCGACCCTACATTCCCAACAATAGATTCCCTGTTGCTTTGTGCAAACAGATAGCTAACGCTTATCTAACAATGCGCCTTATAATATTCTTGCCTTGCGATCGACTACACATGGTAAAACTGATAGACAGTATTGACGGTTTAAAAACGTTTATTACAATTTAAAAATAAATACTACAAGAGGTTCAACAACAGAGTTATAGAATATATCCAGTTAGGTTTGTAGTAAAGAAATACTGGTCTCGTAAATAATTATGGAGTTAAATAGTTCTTCATACAACGAATTGAATCTTTATAAAATATACTAGTAAAATATATGTGCTATTATAAGTATACACAAATATCCTTATTACCTTGAAACTGTTATATTTTGCAACGAGATTTTTTAGAGTTAATTTATTTATGAACCGCCATAGTCATATGCAAGTGAATTAGAAAAATAATAGAGTTGTCTGATATTAACCGATTTCATAATCTATGTAACTGTCACGATTTAAAAAAAAAAATTGAGTATATTTGCAGATATGTGAGATTGTCAAATGAAATGGAACAACTTTTATACCAACGGAGACTAAGC
>DWHU01001399.1:0-12671 GCA_018247975.1 Parides photinus | reverse complement strand
ATCTATTACTAAAAAGTAGTATGGCTATCATTCATCTAATAGTAAGTGAAACACGATCAGATAATCGCATCCATTCACCCGGCGCTGTAGTGCAAAATACTTGCATGTTTAATCATATTAGATTTAGTTTATTTAACAGTTTGTATTCTAAGACTGCACATTAAATAAATGTGTATAATTCTATAAGTGAACAACGGCTTGCATGCTCGTCAAAAATGTAACAAAAATTAGTTAAAACACAGGTTATGAACAGTCTTGAATATGTAAAGATTCATTATATTTTATTTGTACATGGGTGGGTAACAATTTGTTGTAAGGTCATGTTAACATCACAAACTTTCACAATAATCTTTTTATGCAGGCGAGACGCCGCATCGTTGTGACTTCTGTTCGAAGACATTCACACGGAAGGAACATCTGCTAAACCACGTGCGACAGCACACGGGCGAGTCGCCGCACCGTTGCAGTTTCTGCTCCAAGTCCTTTACCAGAAGGGAACACCTCGTCAATCATGTGCGGCAGCACACCGGGGAGACACCCTTCCAATGTGGTTACTGTCCTAAAGCATTTACTCGAAAAGACCATTTAGGTAATTCTTTTTTAAATACATTTAATATTTTTAAAAAATAGCGCGCGCACTTGATCCCATTGCTAGGACTAGGGGCCTTTTATTTTTATGTTGTTTTCTTTCATCCACCACAGTGGCCAAGTTCAGATTAACGGATATCGCTTTTTCATAAAAGCCTAAAAGTTTTTGAGACTAGTCACTTTCCTTACAATGTTTTGCTTCAATGGAAGCGTAAGGTCAATGGGGATCGAACTTGTTCCTCCGCGAGACTTATAGCGCCTTCAACCGCCTTACAAACCTGGGGTCATCACAGTTTGTAATAGATATACATATGTGTAGGTGTCTGTACAACTTTCATATGCATTTAACTATAAGTTAGCACCGCATGGTCGTAGTAGCTCGAAGTATAAGAGGGTGACCTTTTTTATTATATGCTTTATATTGACATATAAAGATTTTTCGTCGTCGTAGTATGTACAAATTTGTCAAGCTTAATTTGAACCCCTCTTACATTGCCCTAGAGGGCTGAAATTTTGCACACAACCTAGGGGTCGATGACAATATAATAATCCGTGGTAATTTTTTGACCTGGACAACCAGGACGCTGATGACGGGGGTGGGTACCTGGGCTGGGGCCACCTGCGAGAATTCGGGTCAAATTCTTTGGGAATGGTTTTAGAGAGCAATTTATAACTTTTCTTTTAATATTTGAATTTAATAAAAGAATACTAAAAAAATAATGTTTTAAAAATATTTTTTTCTTCATGAATAATCATTAGTTTACTTCTGATTAGAATTTTTTTCGATCAATCGACGATTAGGAATTTCTAATGCCAAACCTATCCGCGGTTTTAAAATTTGATGATAATGTTATATTAATTTCAGTTAACCACGTCCGCCAGCACACGGGGGAATCGCCCCATAAATGTTCGTTTTGCACGAAATCCTTCACCCGCAAGGAACATCTGACGAACCACGTGCGGCAGCACACAGGCGAGTCCCCGCACCGGTGCACCTACTGCGCGAAATCATTCACCAGGAAGGAGCATCTCACTAACCATATCAGGTGATTATATTAATAATATTATGCATATTTTAAAACTGGTAATGGTAAATTATTTATTTATTATAAACTGTAAGAATGGTATTGATTATACTCCTATTGTTAACAAGACTTGTGGACAAGGTAGATTACACTAATATAAAAACAAAAGACTTGAATGCATTTAGAGGAAATATAACGAAAATTATCATTGGGGGAGACATGCTATGATTTGTACACAAACACAGTTTTTATATCTCCTATAAATATATTATCATGTAGTAATCTAGTAAAAATTTGTTGCCAGAGACTAAGTTAATAACACTTCAATATCAATTTTAGCTGACGTGTATAAACACTACTGTAGTCTGATTTCAAAGTGGACTGTATTTATTAATGTTACCAGGGTAATTTGTCTTGTTTCTCAAAGTGACGAGAATAATGTACATATTAGTGTTATCATCATAACACTTCTACTTTATTATGGGCGGACGAGTATCACATATATGAATGTCTACTCTCCTACCACGTTGCTTCGAAAATTAAAATAAAACTATATACGTTTAACTATACAATTAACTCCTTTTTATATTTTTTATTACTGGAGAAATCTGTTAATTTGAAATTAGTATATAATACAGTTAAAAACAAATCATTAAAACAAAAAATCTGTCTATCCGTAAGAATAGTATATATAATAGTAGTATATGTAAATGAGTAATCATTTACATATACTAAAGGTAACCACTTTGCACAATAATAAAAAAAAGCTGCTGATTATTGTAAACCTATAAGAGTACCCTCTGACACCATTGATCATTTACTTATAGTAACATGTGAATTCTTTTTTGTTTAAGAAGTTAGATTACAGGTTATAAAAAAATACACAAAATCTACGTAGTCCACAAAGCTTGTAGTAAAATTTTTGTATCTTTTTATTAATTATGAGATTAGTTAAGTATTTGTATGATTAGTTTAGTAAAAACATTGAATCACAGGTTTGAATAATATTTATTGGAATTTTCAATATTGGAAATTGGCAATGCTGTGCTACATGCTCTATGGCCAACTACAACTTTCATTTTTGTTATCGTAGTCTAAACCAAATCTGCGAAGCATGTTGCTTATGTTTGCATGTATGTATGTCTGCACGTACTAATATGTTGCAATGAAGCCTACTTTTGCATCATTTCGAATAATTATCGAACGCTATCTAGCTGGTCAATGTTAGCTTTAAACGGCAGTATTATAAAGTTTAAAACTTAAATAATGACAGTTATTTAATTTTTAAACGGCACTTGTGTGAAGTTCTCCCTTTCGAATGCGACACTGCGGTAGCACAGCATTGTGCATTCCGATTTGAGCTCCGATGTGGAGTGACACCATTTTTTTACCTTTCCCATGTCGCTTACAGCAAATGAATATGGCTAATAGTGAAGCTTGGTGAAAATAATTGATGAAGATCGCAAAAATCGCCCGTATAAGATTTCTTAACAACATTTACTTGTGTTATTAAATTATTAAAAGTTAATTACGTGTTGCGATAATTAATATTTTCATTAAAATTAGTTTATTATTATTCAAGGTTTATTTGGCAGTAATCACTTCTTACCTACCAAAACTTCAAATATGTATCAGATCAATAAACAATTTATTTAAATAAAAAGTTCTCATGCAACTCAAAAATAATAAAGCGCCGTGAACATTGGCCGAATGAATCATAAATAATAAACACCAAAATAATTTTTCGCCCAGTGCCGTGTTTAAGATGATTCGATATTACCTATGCGTTCAATCTGTAACGCGTTTGCAGTCGCGAGGCGTTATTGTTTGTTGTGACAAGTGTCAAATCGGAATGTACTCTGTTGCGCAGACAGCACACGGGCGAAACTCCACACAAGTGCACGTACTGCCCGCGCGCCTTCTCGCGCAAGGAGCACCTCATCAACCACGTGCGACAGCACACCGGCGACACGCCGCACTCGTGCTCCTATTGCAGCAAGAGATTCACGCGCAAGGAGCACCTCGTCAACCACGTCCGGTTCGTATGCTGACGGCGCCGCCACTGTGAAAGCAAACTTAACAACACGATAACATCACTAGGTCAGTGTTTCCCAACGTGGGGCAATTTGAGAATTTACCCGACACGACTTTGCCGTCTTCACTATGGGCTTTTAAATGCAATTCTAGACGTCGTGTCAAATTTTAAGATTGTTAAACTATATAGCTTTCTTAAATAGATAATAAAATTTTAAGAAAGCCCGAGGTGGGACATGGCACAAACAATTTGGAAAACACTGGTCCAGGTAGATATGTAAATAGATACTTATAAGTGGAGTCTACCACCAAACAATAGTGTGTAAAAATTGTTGGGTTCCAGTTTGAAGTATGTTGTGAGGTAGCGGGATTTAACATCTTATGCCTCAAGGCGTCCAGCACAATGTGTTGCATTGCAGTGTATATCATCTCGTAGCAATAATTTGTAGAACAAAAGTACCAAAACAAGGTTGTGTTTGTTGTTTAGGTCGTTTTGATGTAGTCTATAAATAAAAATTATTGTTTAAATTTCACACAAATAAAACTAGATGATCAGATAAGCCATTTCAGAGCTTAATTATAAATTTATGTGTTTCATAACTATTAGTATATTTTATAGAAAAGCCTAACATGTAACAGGTTAAAATAAGATAATATCATTGAAATAAATACATTTAAATTACATAATTTTTTGGCTCAAAAAATATATGCAATTCGTATATATTGATAGCCATAAATCTTTCCAATAGAATGATCTATTAAAATCAGTATTTTAGTAATTCATGTTATACATTTGGACCTGACGCTGAACTTATTTTGTTATTAGCAGAGAAAACTAACACATTTATAATTAATTTATACATAACTTGTTAAGTGTGCTTTCACAAAGGTGGACCATGTTTCTTTGATAATTTAATCCACATAGTCATCAAGCAATTGGGGTCCAATCGGCTATTGTAAAAGCATCTAAAAAGAGGTAATCTTTTTTTAATAGTTAATTAAACATTACATTCCGATTGGGCCCCGCATTCGTTAACAGTTTGAAATGTAAATATAATAATATAAGGCTCTCAATCGGAATGTATTGATGACAGGCAACATACAGGCGAAACGCCGTTCAAATGCACTTACTGTACGAAGGCGTTCTCTCGTAAGGAGCATCTGACGAACCACGTCCATCTGCACACCGGAGAAACTCCCCACAAGTGCCCCTTCTGCACCAAAACATACTCCAGGAAAGAACATTTAACCAACCATGTCAGGTGATTTCTCCGTTACCTTTACTCCTTGTGTGTTGTTATATCTGTTATGCTGTTTATGTAGTGGTTATAAAACGGGCTTTTGATGTACATTATTCAGTTGTATTTAAAATTAACCATTGTTTGTATTTGCGCTTCTTGTTTTCATTACATCAACATTTTATTTACTTTTTAATCAAGCAAAGATTGTATTTTTTTAAAACACATTGCTAGAAAACATCTAACCTTTGATCTTAACATATCCATGTTTCTATTATAATAATGATATTTACATACGGTTTCTTCATAAATAATTTTAAAAGTTTGCTCTAACAAAACACACATTTATAAAACATTTACAAATATTTAATAAGTTACAATAATTGTTAATACGTAATGTGTTTCGACAAATATAAATTAAACAGAAATTAGTTAACCAAACTTATATTTTTTTTTTGTTTGATCAGAATACATACCGGCGAGTCTCCTCACCGCTGTGAGTTCTGCGAGAAGACATTCACGAGGAAGGAGCATCTCATTAACCATTTGAAACAACACACGGGAGACACTCCACATGCATGCAAAATTTGCTCCAAACCGTTTACAAGAAAGGAACACCTTATAACGCACATGAGGTATTTACACTGCAACAATTTTTATAATACATAATTTTTTTTTACAACCCACTGAATGTTCCCACACTGTTGGGACTCGGGGCCTCTCCTAATGGAGACAGTTTTTGGCCATAATCCACCACGCTGGCCAAGTACGGGTTGACGGATAAAGCCAGTGATATTTAATTTCTTAAAGCACACATAACTCATCACACAAACACAAAGTCATCGGTGCGCGCCGGATTCGATCCCACGACCTCCGAATCGAGGTCCCAAACGACTTGGCTATCACGGCTCCATACCTAATACATCATATAATAAAACATTTTTTTAAATACATACTCCGCCAATTCTTTCAATACAACATTCGACCACTTTTTTCTTCCAGAGCCCACAATTGCGGTGAACGCCCGTTCAGCTGTGGGGAGTGCGGCAAGTCGTTCCCGTTGAAAGGGAACTTGCTGTTTCATGAAAGGTCGCATCAAAAAAGCGGCGGCGGGAACAGACCGTTTAGATGTGAAATTTGCTCTAAGGATTTCATTTGTAAAGGTGAATAAATATAATGTACTAAATATTTTTTTTATGTAAAGCTAAATGAAATCATTTTTTGATCGCACCACGTCGTCTAACAAAATATTCTCAATTTCTTTAAAATCTTATCCATATTTTTTATGTAAACATTATTAATATTATTTTTTTTAATTCCCAGTAATTATTTAAGAAAAAACCGAAGTTTTACCATATTTGAAATCTTCAGTAGAAATGTGTCATCCATTGACCCAGACATGACCAATATGTATACTATAAATAATCTAAACACTATATAACTTTTGAGTAATTTGGCTCCCTGCAAAAAAAATACAAAAATATTTTTTACACTTCCAATCTAAACAAATCATTACATTTTGAATTAATGACACACTTAAACATACTAATCTACATATACATTGTTATATGTATAAAAAAATTGTATTTCTGTCAATTATTATTTTGGTTTATAAATAGGTATTTGAAAGTGCGGCCTCCGAATAATTTTGGAACTTTAGAATGGCCCTTACCACCAAAGTGCTCGGCCACCGCTGCTATATAACAACAATACCATAGTCCTTTTAGTGGGAATGTTAAGAAAGTACTTAAATATTTCATTTTAGCCATGTTTTTATCCTTGTATAAAATTCAGGGCATTTGGTGTCGCATCAACGTACTCATGCGTCCACGGGCGAGGCCGTCCCCAATAGTGAACAGCCGGGGGCTGAAGGCGAGCAATGCGGCGACTGCGACAAAGAACCGGCCGACCGCCCCGAACGGAAGCACGACATCAGGTTAGCACATATTTTAAATTAACTATTACTTTTATCTTTTAAAAAGCTGGCAAGAATACATAAATTTTTATTAATAAACCAATATTCTTACTTAATAGTCATCATCGGTCGGTGCAGCACGCCAGTTTCCACTTATCTCTATAAGCCGCTAACTCATCATTCACTCCTTACACAATCCTTCCATTGTTTAGTCAGTGTTCTCTTCCTTTCGAACTAAAAACATTCATTCCTAAAACTTTCCTTACTACATTAATTCTATACAATACATGTTCATACCAGGACAGACAAGTTCCTTTCAACTTTTCTACCACTGACATCACTTTCAAATTTATCATAAGAAATTATGTTTACTTGATGATAATGATAAATATATACTCTATTCTTCACTGCTGGGGATCGTGACCATGCACAGGCGCTCTCCATTTAGTAAGATCAAGCACAGTGTATATGTGATATATGGTAACATTGTGGTTAAAATCAGCCAAGTCACCCTCTACATGTAGTGTAAAATTTCTATTGCTATTTAAAACACTTCGGAAATCACTGCTATATTAATTGAAATTATTTATTTTTAGAGCAACTACTGATAACAGACCCCCAGAAGAAGACGTCACCCAAAACCAGCAAAGTAATTCTGTTATGCAAATGAACAGTCAGGTAAGTGCATACTGTTTACCATTATTGTATGTAAAAAATTTAATATTGACTTTGGCCATAAATGCAGGGGAGATAGAACTTTGTGGTTTTTGTCATTATAGCATTACTCCTGTTTCTGCTGCATACAAGAAAAACTCATTATATTTTGGGCTAGAACATAATTCACAACAAAGCCTTGATGTAGCACCTTCAAAAATTGTCCCATGTTTTTATAGTTATGTTAAAAGAAAAACCTTCAGCAGGTGCGCTCTGGATCAGGTTCGGGCGCGGCCAATGTGACCACATTCAACCATCCTCCGGGCACCCAACACCACGCCGGCAACTCGATCGCTCACCACCCGGTCACCGTGAACTACTAGCGACGGTCGACACCCGACCCTCCGCTGCGGAGTGACGATCCTCACGACCCACTTTTCCTGCTCATGCACACTTAATTGCTTTAATTCAAATAACTCATCCGGTTTCTAGTGCCTGAATTTCACCATTGTACAGTGTTAGGTAGGTCTATATATTTCAGCTTTTTTTGATAACTCTACAGTGTATCAGAGTTCTTTTGCATTACACTCTACATATTTGTAGGAAATGTTTGAACGGCCGCTTCTATTATCACGTTAAGTAGTGTAAATATTCTCTCCGCGGATCACACTTTTATTCAAAAAAGGCGATTGATTAACTTACTGCCATATATTATATTGAAACATGTACAAAAGTTGCAACAAAGTAACGAGGGCGGAACTTTGTGGAAACGACATTAGCAATTGGTCTTGTGTAAATACTTTATTTATAATTGATATTGTTCTCGTTGTATTAGCGTATAAAGCGTTATTGTATTGTAAAAGGATGACCTCAGTAATTGTAAAAAGTGAAATCGCTTTTTTTTTTGTTGGAAATTAAATCATCCTGGTTTTCTTTTTGGTGTTTTATCTGTAATTGACTGAATTATATGTTTTAATGTGAATAAATTTATTCATTTTTTAAACAGTGAATTACATTCCTTAAAAATATTTTCCGTGATTTTTTATTTTTTACTTTTTTGCTAAGCATATTCATTAAGACAAATCAAAAAAAAATATATAGGAAAAGTAACTGCACATTGTTTTTATCAATTCAATTACTTTAACAAGATAAAATATTGTGAAAAATTAGTTAAATAAAAGTCTTTTTTTATGTTAATTTTAATATAAACTAAAAATTATTTTTAAAAATTTCACTTTTTTACTAACTAGGTTTTTTAGTTCGCCTGAATATTTGAAGCAGTTATAGTTTTTGCTAATTAAAAGGAACAGATGAAATGATTGCGTCAGATGTATTTTTATTAATTTGTATTAAGTAACGGTAAAGGTTTTCGCCACATTTAACAATTTAGAGTTTTTGTGAGTTATTTCTGTTAGAAAATATAAAATAATCGGGCGTGTATTTAACAAGATCGGGGACCACCACATCGCAATACAGTTTATTTCAATTAACTGGTGGGTTTTTATATAAGTTAACCTTCTCTATGTATAGTACAAGGTGGGATAGATTACTGGGGCATGTTGAGTTGGGGATGGTGCACGGATATTGCCACTTGATGAATGCATTGCTTAGTTTGGTGTTGTGGAGAGTGATGTTGTAATCACTTATAATATTATTGTTACACCGCTTGTAAACATTATTAAAATATATAGCATGTATTTACTTGTACATAATTAGATCTAACTTGTTAGTTTAATTCGTAGCGAATTTAAGTTAAGGTTTATTAACTCTTAAAACTTGAATAAATCAAACGTTATCACTAAAAGAGATATGTATTGAACGATTTTGAATCGTATGGTATTTTAAGTTTTCTTAAAGTAATTATCATGGGAAAAGTGTTTTATATACATCACAGGCATTAACGATAATGTCTACCTTGAACGGTGCCACGCTAATTTATATTTTATAGAACTCTTAAATCATAGGCAATAGTGTACATTAAAGAATTTTAAATTATGTTCGGTACTTTGATATGAACGAGATTAAAATGTGAAAGCAAAAGTGTGTTGTTTATTAAAACCTTATTTTTTATAATAAACCTTGTTTTCGCTAACCCATATAATAGTATTTCATGAAGTGCATTAAAGTTTTTATTTAAGCAATGATTTTGTTTTTATGTATTTCTCTTAATTACAAGCTAGGCCTTTCCATGTAACCTTGCTAAAATGGTGAACCTGCGGGTTAGTGTTTTGTTATCCTTTCATTCTTGAATTACAATGACTGTCCTTTTCAAAAGAACAGCAAGTTGCTTTTGAACTACAGTACAAATAAATGTAATGCAAACTTTTATATTCCTATGTCTAAGCAACCTCTTTGTTCAATTCAAAAAGAATTTTTTAAAAGAGAAGACAAATGATTTTGTCAAATACAGTATTTCGGCAGTTAATTATTTTATATACTATTTTATCTACTGAAATGTTCATTATTAATATAAGCACAATGACTGCTTATCTATGTTCCCAGGGTGTTAGGTATCTAGATTTCTATGAAATCTCATTAAATGTAATGGATAACACAGTATTTGGTTACACTAAAGGTGTTTATTACTAACACACAAGTACCTGACTGCTAATCTTAATTACCTAAAAGTTCCTGTTACATTTCTTGGTAACCAGTGGGTATAATCTTGTTATAAGAACATAACTCACTACAGATTTATTTAATCTTTAGTGAAACTTAACAGACTTTATTTATAAGATGAACATTAATGAGTGTTTAATAGAAAAATAAGTTGATAATATGATGGATGTAAGTTTTTTAATGATATTCAACAAAATTTTGAGAAGCTTTGAAGCTTTTTGAGAAGAATGTGAAAGTAATTATAAACAGGCTTACAAGAAATAGAGGACTATGATAATAAATTACACTAAAATAGAAGAGTTATCTACCGAGATGATTAATTGATATTCATGACAAATAACAATACATACGAAAATCCATCTGGAGTAACATAAGAAGGTGACATATTTTTAATTAATAATACTAACTCATTACAGACAATGTTTAATATTGCATTTGAAAATAAATTTTATTTATTTACAATTTATAATTAATATTTTATATATATTACCATCTCTTAACATGTATATATAATTAAGCTTCCACAGCGATCTTACTTAGCTTATTCTTAACTCTTTGTGGCTTTTCAGGTATCTCCTCCACATTAGTTTCAGGTAGTTTATCAGTAGGTACATCAGGCAATTGATTTGCAACATCAAGGATAGATTCAAGCTCTGCTTCAACAGCCTCATCATCCTCAGTTGTCAGTTGCCCAGAAATCAATTCATCGATCTCTCTTTGCTTTTCAATACCCTCCCGGGTTTCATCCATAATTTTTTCTATTTCATCAATATTAAGAATATCGTGAACTTTCTTCAATGCAGCATTACCAGTCTTCAATCCATCAAGTACCTAAACAATAATGTTTAATTTCAGATAACTGCAAAATTTTAAAAATGTGTGTGGACAATATGTGCAAATATTAGAAAAGTTTAATGACATAATAAAAAAATTGCCTTTTCAAGATGTGGATTCGAGAAATTGGCTTAAATATAAAATAAATGGATTAAATAAAAAGATAATAACTACTTTTACTTTAGTGCAGAATGACAGTGATTACAATACAATTATGAAATGTTCATTTACCTGTACTTCTATTTGTGTAAATTCCAAATCATGAGTTAGCTGCTCTAGTTTCTCTAATTGAGCGTCAGTATTTTGAAGCAACTGTTCTTGATACCTCTTCTTTCTCAACAAGAGTTTTGCTCTATCTCGTTTATCCTCAGACAGAAGTTTTTTAGCTAATTGTCGATCTCTCTCTAAGTTTAATTCTATTTTCTTTTGATACTGTTTTAACTTATCTCTTTGCTGTTTTAATTGTAGCACTGCCTTATCTTGCTCGGTTACTCTGCTTACAGGCTTTTTGTTTTTGCCAAACAAGGCACCCATTTTTTAAATAAATTTCACAGAATGTACATTTATAGTAAATCACGCACTATTACTTACTAACTACTTTTTAATTATCAATACATTACAATTGTACAAAATTCATCAATCATAAGACCATCCTGTAAAATAACAAAACTGACAAGTTATAGTGTTGTCGTGCTATTAAATATTAACTAACTTGTTAATTTGTAGATCCTACGGTAGCAGCCAATAGGTATTGTTCCATTTACCAATTTCCCTTGTTTTAAATCACAAACTTAATATTTTTCTAATTTTGGATATATTGACGTTGGGACAACAGTTTTAAAAAGAAAAATTTTCAATATCAATCGCTTCTAGCGATACTGACACTTAAATTCATAATAAAATCGGTTTTACGCTTAGAACTCAAAGGGTGCCAATAAGAGGAAATTTAATTAAAAGCTTCAGCTTTTCAACAACCATTGCCAAATACTACTGCATTTCACAAACAACGTGTGGAAAATACTACTTGCAACTGATACCTAAAAAATAAAAATCTTAACAAATCTCCTCGGTAATTTTACAACTAATATTTTTGTAAAAATCAAACAACTAACCGTGATAGCCGAGTGGTTACGGACCTCGGCCTCCGAATTGAGGGTCGCAGGTTCGAATCCAGGCGCGCCAATGACTTTTCAAGTTACGTGACCTTTAAGACATTAAATTTCATTGGAATTCGCTAGCAGTGTGTTTAGCAAAGATAAGGACTGATACACTGTGCCAAACCCAAAAAAATAATTGAGAAAATGGGCGAGACGAAACAACTAGCTATCTAAACATGAATTTTTTCAACACTTGCTATATGAATATCGACGTATATTTTTCGACGTGGTAGAGCCATGCTTCGGCACGAATGGGCCGGCTCGACCGGAGTGATAAAACGGCCTCACTCTGAAACCAGGATCTGTTTTTTCGCTAAGTGAGTGAGGTTTCCGGAGCCCAACCCTCCTACCCTCCCTCCCTCCTAATTCCTTCCTAAAAGGTCGGCAACGCGCCTGTTACTCCTGAGTTGCGGACGTCCATGAGCGACGGCAGTCGCTTACCATCGGGTGACCCGTTTGCTCGTTTGCCTCCGAATTATATAAAAAAAATGTAATCGTTAAAATTAATTAAATAATGAATGCGTTTAATTATTTAAAAAAAAAATTGTTAAATATGTGGTATGCGTACTTTACAGTAAATACTTGATTTTAAACCGTAAACATGTAC
>DWHU01001398.1:0-12671 GCA_018247975.1 Parides photinus | reverse complement strand
CATTGGACTTATGTATGAATACAAAAAAGATAGTTCACAACCAAATATATTATTAGATACATTACTAACAGATACTTCAATCTAATAACCCTTTTTATTCTTAGTTATCAACAAGATGAAGTTTGATGGTTACGGTTAAAAAACTATTCGCATTTTCAACTATTATTTTTCACTATTGGAAATAGACCCAGTTCTTTTTAAAGAAATATAAAATTTCAATTAACTTTTGAAAAGAATAATTTTGTATAAATAGGCACTGCGTGTAGTGTATAAAAACAATGCATTCCGGGATTTAATTTTTCACTGATATATTTTGACTCTGTAATATAATATAAATAAACGTGTATTGGTTCCTCCTATTCTGTTTTCTTTCAATCATCAGATTTTTTTATATATAATAACGGAAAGTAAATAAGCTTTAACGGCTCATAAAATATGTACTTACTAATACAAGTTTAAAACTTTAAAAGATTTGTCCAACCATTATGAAATAAATAAAATCGTGTAAACGTAAATGTTTGTATTAAAAATTCATATAAATACATACAATATATTAATAACAATTTTAGATATATTAAAAAGAATATAATTCTCTTTTGGCATATACTTAAACAAGTAACTCGTAATATCCTGAGTTAATCAATTTTAAAACTCGCAGCCCAATATATATTCAATGTAAACATTACATCAGTATAACCTAAAGCTATACACTAAATTAAAAAAACTTATTTCTGTACATAAAGACCAATTAATCTAAGCTCTGATTAAATTTTCATATTTACTTACTCAAAAATAACACAGAAATAAAAAATACTTATGAAAAACTAACAGCGCTTATAAAAAAACTAAATGTTAATAAAATCTCCGTTACTTTTTCAGTTACACTTGACTGTAAAATATTCTAAATAGAATTTAAATATTCAGAAAGCTGGCGGCAAGAGTGGAGTGAAAGTCGAATTTAGATTATATGAAAATGAGTTACGAAAAGAATAACTATTTCATTCCGTAAAGAACATTCCAGACAGTGACTAGTGAATACGACTGAAGGGGAAAATAATTTCCTAACGTTCGTTTGGTAAGGTTAGAAGAACGGATTTACTGGTCTTAACTGGATCAAATTCTTACATTCTAAAAATTCCTGAATATGAAACAGCAGTAACAGATTATCTTGCTAAGTTTAATATATGTAAGCCAAATATAGACCTACAACACAAAATTAGTGCGTAAAGTACTACCCTGCCAGCATGCGATGGAAAGAAGTATCTTAAAATTACGAAGAATACTAAAAGCAAGAAATACAGATATTCGAAAGAAAACAAAGGTAATAGATGCTCTTAAGTACAGCTCAAAATAGAAATGGAGATAGCATAACATATCGCAAGGTATAAAGATAATGGAAAGACTTTTGTAGCAACAAAATAGTAAAGTCCAGCGAGAAAGAGAACATCACAAAATAGCAGGAAGTAACTGTGTGCGGCTTGATTATTGATATTAAATGAAGCGCTCACACCTGACTTAAAATTGATCATCAAAAATATATTCACAATAATAATAACAATCCCAATTTGTATTCCCGTGCTGACAGAATGAATTAGATTATTTTCCCTGCGACAGGATTGACAATTCATCTACTCTAAAATACATTTAATTAAATATTTCCAAAAAGGTTGAGTTTTGATTTATGAAATAATAAAATAAATAACTATTCTCTCCACAATAAATAAATAGGCTCTGCCACAACTTAATAAATTATGCCACTGATAAGGAAGGATAAAAAAGATAATATGCTTATATCCTAGAGTACCACTAATATGGGAAAAAAGCTAATGAATATATTATAGAAGACTAGAGCAAGTTTATGACGTCAAACAATAATATACAAATCTCATCTTGAATATCGAAGCGATTAACACAATGTTATATATCATCCTAACTAACACTACATTGTTTTACACAGTCACTTATTATAAAGTGAACGTATCAAAGGAAGCATTTATCTAACAACGATTAAATTGAGTACGAAATCTCTTTAACATTAAATTAGTTTACTCAAATGAAAATAAGCATTGATATATTTTATTCTTATTAAACAATTATAAGGGATATTTATTTAGTGAACGTTTGCTGTTTTGCCATCGCTTCCTAAAAGCACTTAGCTGTTTGAATGCTAAAGCAGCGGAAACGGATTTGCATAAAATTTCCTTCTTATGATGTCTCACACGACTGCTCCGAACATTACCTTAAATACTTACACAATATATGATTATTTTTACATGTAATCATATTTTTACTTCGATTACATCGCTTCTTTAAAGTTACTAGGATATTACAGCGCAAGTTTACCAGTTTTAAAATTTTTTTGAGGAAGTAATTCAATTAAAAATGTACTGCAATCAATCGAAAATTAATAGTTAGTGAGATTATTCTTATGTACAAATCCTTTCAGGCATATTTGAATGACATCTTGAACTAGATATACTTCCATGCATAAATCTTTAAATCGCGTTAAAGAAATTATTAAATTGTTAAGTCTATGTGTTGTGTTAATAAACACCTTTGTACATATATTGATAAATTACCTGGATCTAAAGCTGAAATCGTAAGCGTGTTAAGTCCCACTACAGCAGCAGACTTCTAATATTTTTTTTTTTCAACTTGGAGTCTGTCTGTTTTGTGTATAATTTTTTTTTTCTCAATACGTTGTTCATTTAATGTTTAAGCACCTTATTTAATGTATGCTGTGTTCGTCTGTATTTTAATCTACATGTAGTTTGTCCAGTACGTGAATAATCCAATGTTTATATGTGTACAAACTAGTACACCAATACCTCACTTTGCGTCGTGATTACGTTCCAAAAAAACAAGGCGCAAAGTGAATTAAGATTTTCTATAGCAAATTAGGTTACGAAAATACTACCTTTTATGAAGAAAATTGAACAAAGTAAACATTTAAATAAAAATATCTTTTAGAAAAATAATTGAAAATTTCGTAAAAAAAAAAAAAAGAACTCGAACCCAAAACAACGCATCCTCGAAAAAATAACGACGCACCGTGAAAATTAGTACAAATTAAGCAGCGACGCAACTTCGAAAAAAACGCAAAACGAAATGACGCAAAGTGAGGTATTGTTGTACATGTATTTTTGTAGACAGATCTTGATATATAAATAGATATATACATTTTAATATGTAGTTGTAATGAGAAGCGTAGGGGTGCGCATTCCCGTCCCGGCCGTCGACAACATCGTACCTCTAATAAAGAAATTCCGAATCGTCAGTGTGACAGAAGGCCAGGGAAATCTCGAGGAGTCCCGCGCGAAATCGTAAGCGGCCGAGCGGGCTGAATACAAAACACGAACCCTCCCCAAAACCACCCCCAGGCCCGGCCCCCACGTCGCCCCCCCGCCCGTCTTCATGCCCTTCTTCCTTAATGTGTAACAAAGACACCCCTCTTACGCTTCAATGTGTTTGTGTAGTTTTACACCGCGTCTGTGTGAGTTTAGTTACGTTTTATGGACACATCATCCCGCACCGATGTGTGCGTCGGTACCCGGTTAGAAATATTTCATATTAAATTTCAAGCCTTCATCAATATGAAGTTAGACGCAACTTTGTAAATCATTTTCGTTGTTCGCGAAATTAAATAAACTATACATATCTCTTTAAAACAAATAATAAATTCATTAAATCTAAATTCCAAATGTCATCACAAGAAAAATGATATGAAAACAATATATCTAATATATAAAATTTCCATGCCACAATGTTAGTTACCGTACTCCTCCGAAACGGCTCAACCGATTTTTACCAAATTTTATATGCGTGTTCAGTAGGTCTGAGAATCGGCTACTATCTATTTTACATACCCCTAAGTAATAAGGGTTGTACCCTTAAAAATTTTTTTTTATTTTTTGACGAAAATTTTTTTTATATGGCATTAAAAAATACATACAACCCTAAATTTTTACCCTATTATCACCAACCCTTATTTTTTAATAGCCATTTTGGTTATTTAATCATTTTTCATCCCCGGTCGATACTTAATTAATCGTCATTTAATTAGTTATTTTTTGGGGGTTATTTTTTGTCTACACTAGAAATAATTTATATGGCAATATAACGTTTGCCGGGTCAGCTAGGTACCAGTATAATTATTAATTTTGAAACCACAGACTATAAAGTTACTCCGCCATTGTTGAACAATACCAAAAAATAAATCAACTAACCTTAAATATCATTACACTGATAATTTAGAACAAATAAAGAAACATTAATTTTTTGTACATTCAGTTTAATCAGATGAAAAAATTCTTTTTACGCGGAAACATTTCGAAAGGGTAGTGAAAAGTTTTGCTCCCCGTTTTCTTATTAGATAAAATAACAATTAGTATCCATTTGGCGACCACGTTAATTGCTATTCGGTCCGATACTTGGTGTTAATTTAAAAAAAGGTCTAAAACTACCCACCATCTCCACAGCAATGACTGTATACTAATTCACTTTTAATTATCTATTTAATAGAAATAATAAAAATACTCCGGTTTTGTTGTATCATATAAATACTACGTAGTAAATACTAGTTGAAATACTCGTTTTGAGGAACCACAACCAAAAACTAGTGAAAGTCGGAGAAATATAGACTTCATTAAGCAGTGCGTTATAAATAGACTGATGATGATGATGATGATCACTTTATAACATTCTAAATACTGATAAAAATATATATAACAAAATTTAACTTATAACGTTCCTACAAGCATTCCCTCAAAAATATATTTCTTTTAGATATCTATGACACATCACAAAAAACATAGGAGAAAGGTACTTTTATTAGTATTAGCTCTTTATTTCTATTTCTCGGTATTTTTAAAATGTTGCCATGTTCGGATAATTTCTTTAGAAATTAATACTTTCTTAACATTATCATATAAATTACAAATTTTATAACAATGAAGATACAAGATATTGTCAATAAACGAAATGTGGAAACTTTTCATTCTTTTACTATTTATTCACTTTATACGTAACGCCTAAATACTTTGAATATTAATAGAAAAAACATTTAGAAATTGAAAGCAATGAATAAATTTTTATATGAAATACGAAATACTGTGTCATCAAGTTTAGCTTCAGACTTTGTACCTATCAAAAGTTCTATTAATTTCTGTCTAATTTTAGTTACGACAGATATTTATATTTATAATGAAAAATATTACAAATATATTCAGACAAAAGTTAAAACTATTCAATCTTTAACTGAAAGCCATTATCTAAAATATTTTATTAACTTATCTGTTAGATAAAGAAATACATCTATCAAGTAGTCATCGTCCATATTTAGGTTAAATGATAACAAAATTTAAAAACGAAATTATTTAATAATCAAAAAGCCTTCTATAAGTTGCCGATAACATTCATAAATGTATGAAGCAAGTCAAAATCTAAAAAAGCTATTTTTCAATATATAAAATTATATATAATATTTCAATGAAACAGATTATAATAAACATTTCTTTTAAAGAACTTTGATACTTTTACCGTCTAGAATAAAACTGTATCAAAAAGCTTGAAATTTAAACTTAAATAATATTACCTTAACGATATAAGTTCTTATACTGTATACAGTATCATAGATAATTAGTCTAGTATACTAGACTAATTATCTATGATAGGAGATACTCACTTTAATCTAAATTCTACATTTCATACCGAAGAAGAACTAATAAAAACTTACTCTCCAGAAACGAACACTACGATCCTAAAATATGAGTGACATAAGTATCTTATTATTACAGCACATCACTAAATCTATGTCACTACACGTCACATATTTAGTAATAGAAACAAACATCGCATTAATAAAAGATAATTATAAAAAATCAACTTAATTCACTAACAAAGTATTAGTCATTTCGTACAAATAAATATTTATATAAATAAATCCCTATTTAAATTATATTATTAAGAGAAAATATCATCATTCGATTACTTAAAATACAGTCTGTTTTAATGTCAAATTGTTTTGTAGCAAATTTCCTTCTAGTACTTTCTAAAATCTGCTCTTTACTTAGGGGCAAGTTGAGCAACTTTTTACTCAAGTGATTATAGCTCCTCAACAATAAGTCTCAATAGCTTTTAAGGCATACCGATGAATTACTTTTTTAATCATCTACAAAAAAGTCCCTAGTAATTTATTTCTGACTAATCAAGTTCAAAAGCTACAGGTGTTTAAACGAAGAAAGTCAAGTATGTTAGTTTATTGATTTCTAAGTGAATTAACTGTTATTATTATACTAACTATTATTATACTAGCTACAGTCTTCAAACATAATATTCCTACCACTAGTAGAAAAACAGTGAAAATACTGTTTTATATTCAGCTGTTCGGAATAAGGAACATTGTCCTTTTCGTAGCATATCATTAACATAATGAAGCCACGTCGGAAGACGAACATAAATCAAAAGGTCCCTGTAACTGTCGCGAAAAAATACGAAAATTAATGATGCCAAACTTAATTTCAAATTCTACTTAGATAACAAATGCAAGCAACCAATAATTTCTTATTAGACACCTATTAATTACTATTTAAAAGAATGATCATATCATTAAACATTTTTCAAAGCACGTGTTGAAATAAATCAAAATTTTAAATTATTTATCTGTGTTCAATAAATAACTGCGGTTAATATTATTATAGTTATATACACATACTTTTATAACTACCCTTAGTAAGTATTATTGCTAAAACAAAATATTTAGTTTTTGCATAATCAGATCCAATTAGATAAAAACATGGACATGTTCTTTAAAACAAATAAAATTTTAACTGACTTTATTTTACCGACTTAATACAATCAAGATAACACTTACGACATAGAAATGGGAAGATTGACAATTTTAAAGTTTAAATTATTACTGTCAGTAGAAATTTTTATTTAAAAAAAGATGTTGAATTCACATTATTTACTATGTAATAAAATATGAATAGGATCAAAAAATAACTAATACAGACTCAGTACATAGAGAAGTATTAATAATAATATTGGAGGCATTTAAAAAAATATTAAGGTAACAGAAAAAACATTGATGTCAAAAACAAACAGATCTTTAAAAAAAACTGTACTAATTACTTCCAACTATATACATTGCGATAGTTTATTTATTATATTGACAAACAATATCATTTTACTATCGATAATTATACTATATGATAACGATTTACATATTCGTACAAAGATCTCCAAATTAATTCCGAAACGGCTTATTTATAACACTTTTAAGTACTTGTGATACATTCGCCATTAATATATTCCAAATTATATTGTTCTATAAAATGTAATGACGAACGAATGAAAAAATCTTTATTTTAACTTACTTCTTATTTGTAACAAAATTGGGAGTTTTTAAATAAGGCTTTCTCTAAAGTTTTAGAAGGATCTTTAATCATTCAAATAACTAGGTTAAAAAAATACTTTTGAATCCTCTAAATGAATGTTGATGTCTCTAAAACGTGGTAACATTTTTTATAATAACTTTTCATTAAACATTTGTAAAATCTACTAACGTAAAATTAAATTATATATGAATCTTAATGTAGTGTTAATTTGATTATTAAAGGTACAAATAATAGAACATCTAAATAACGAAGTATTTTTTTAATAAACAATCGAAAATAAACTTTATTATTACGCAGTACGTAACGTTTTTAGATGAACACGTTTACTTTTGTTCTAGATCCTTCAATCAAATATCTTTAGAACGGTTCATTGGCGCGATAAATTGCCATTTTTTTTTTCAAAGATGGCGCCCATTTACGTCCATTTCGAACAAAACTTATTCGTACGTTCAGTAATTTTTAAAAGCATAATACATAAAAGTGTTGATACAAATAGTACTTAAAACATAGATTTAATATTGACACCTTCACTAATATCTTTCTGAAAATGTTACCAAATAGTTCGGAGATTTTTTTAACAAGTCGATTTATTTACACAAGAAAATAGTCTAGATATGATGAACATTTGAAATATTTGACAAATGAAACTTCATAAAATCATCGAATGGACATAATTTAATAAAACAGTTATTTGTCATTATTTAAAATAAATTTTGTCTTAAATATTTTATCTTTATTGTTGTCGGAGCAAGTTTCGAAATTTTTACACTAAATAAATTACATGTATCTTCAACAATTGTTTTTAGGAATGAATAACTAGCGTTATTATAATCGAACTTAAAATTTAAGTTTGTTATCACATAAAAAAATACTTTTTACTATGAATCCTTTTTATACAAATTGTGACAGTATTGACCTCTATCGATGAGTAGCGAAAACTATACTAAATTCAAACATTGACCAATAGATGTAGTTACTAAAACAGAATATTTAACCTTTTTACCAGCAGAGGCGCTACTAGCGCATGCGATGTTCCTGCCATCTTGTGTTGAAAAGCGAGCGAAGCGAAATCGTTTCCAGTTATTTTAAATTGGCTAACAAATTGTTGTTAATTTACGTACAGTACATAATATTGAAATAGATGAAACATAAATTTGAAAGTAATTACGGTGTAAAAACTACCCTTAACAAAAAAAAAAAAAAACATAAAAAGTTGGAAGTTTTAAAAAATAAAAATCACAAAACAGCGTTGAAAATACGCATGGGATATAACGGCAACATCCATTTTATTAAAAGCAAACACATTTCAAACGCAATATTTGTTATAACATTGAGCGCGGCGCGGCGACCGCGACTCTCGAAAAATGTAAAATAAACACAAAGCGCATTAGAATAATAACAGATCGAAAACAGCTGCCGGACCAGTCCTCTCTGACCATTCGATACATCCCCTCACCGTTCAGCTAACCTTTCAATACAAACTATAACCAGTTAGACTACAACAAGGCAACGGAAACAACTAATTCCTTGTGAGTACACAATAAACATCCACATTAAGTAATCCGACACAATTCTTACTCGAAAACCAAACAATTTTTCTTACCAATAAATTCAAACGTTAATAAATACATTTAAAAAAATATACCATTAATCGAATTCATTACTTAAATTATTTGTGTTAATAAAAATATGTTTAAATTACAAAATGTCTGAATATCCACACCAACACTGTATCTGTAAGTATTCTTAAACTATGTTATTAAATTTCTAGCGTTAATTTTTTCGGATTGTATTCTTATATATTAACTTAAAATTTGTACAAAATAACTTTAGTGATATTTATAAGGAATCTTCATACATTAAATAAATGACAAAAAGAAATCTTCCTCTGTCTTTAGTATTAAAAATAAGTCAAACTGAAACTTATACGTAAAAATAGTTTTTTGTTGTAAATTGTTGTTTCGTTTACTTGGACGTTTTAATACCGCTGTTAAATTCGGTTAATTGAAAGAAGAAAGATCTTTATCGGTGAATGGGTTACTTCTAGACTAGTGATCTTTATCACTAAAGACTACATCACTGCTTATCATCTTGTATAATCGCAGCTAGGTGTTAATCTATACAATTAAAAGAAGAAAAAGATGGAAAAGGTGTTCGGTATCTGTTGTCTAAAACTTCTAGGGATACCGCAGCTTCAATTTCTGCGGTGTTACTACATTTGGGCCTTAAGGGCGTTAAATGAAAGGAGTAACGTTAATTAAAGTATCTCAAAGGGACGAGCATACGGTGCAGTGTATATCATCCTAACATTCGCCATATTGTTATTCCTATCATCAGGTGCACGTTCCTCTCGTCTATACGTTACAGCGAATATAAAAAAAAACCCCGATTGTTGCCATCGTTCCGTGTTTTTCGGCAATCGTTTAAACCGTTAACGTGAGGGTACGCGAACAAATATTGTCATTTACTCGGCCGTTATATTGCAACAAACGCGGAGTCTGACGCTGAAGGAAACGAATAAAAAAGACGGTCCAATCGCCTGAAAAAGTTTTATACGGATAACGAGTTTTTATTGTCTCTAAGTTTTCTCTTATAAGAATGTTTGTATTGTCATTTCATTAAAAAGTTTGTAAGGTTATTATTGTAATTGTTTCATCGTACGACTCAATGTTACCATATTGTTTGTGTCAATAAATTGTGTCAAAGAATTCACGCCTTTCATTATACCACAAACCCCTTACATTAATAAACATATATAAAATCTCATGTTTCTAGTTTTAATACCTAAAATAATCCATAAATACCATCATCGTTAACAGATAAATTTCGTTGTATTGGAAAAAACATAAAACAAACAACTTTAAAGTTATCAAAGTCAATTCATATTGATTTCAATCAAGATTTTTTTTTTTCTGGGAAATGTTAATGTTGTACTTTCGACAAATTCTTTTAAACAATTATAACAAAATGTTGACTTGCACTTAAGATATTTCAATGAATTAATTCTATAATTTTTCGTACTAATTTATTAGTATATAAGTATTTATCACAAATAAAGGTAACGCTTTTTAGCTTTTAATAAGTTGTGATGTTTAAAAAAAAATTGTATCTGTAACTGTTCTCTTGTGCACTCGACGGTACCTGTTGAGCGAGCGTCTCCTTTTTATTCCCGCTCGCGGTCCGCGCACTAAAAATCGAATAAATCAAAAAATATAACCGATCCCGTCACAAAAGCTCATTCAGATGATCGTTTAAAAAAAAACCAGTTCGCTCCGAGACCAGCATCCGCGGCCATCTGGACCATTGTCCCCGGCCGTGAGACAAAGTGCTGAATGGCCGCGCAACCGGTTCCGTTGTAATCACCGATGCTATATGGGTCATCAACGGACAATCTCCCGATATACCCCCGATTCAGTTACGGGTTCGAATCCGCAGCGCGTTGTCACTTCTCTATTACACCTTTACACATCCCAAAATGTCCATTAACTGTGTATCAATAATTGAACTAGCATATTCAAACGTTTCAGTGTTTATTATACACAAAAGGACAAATATACAAGTTAAGGTGAAGAGAGAAAGGTTCATAGGCAAGCTTAACCCTAAAAGAGTTTTCTAACAACAAAACTGTGAAAGAAAGTAATAAGTGAAAAGTAAAAAGCAGGTGAGTGTGTACAATAAAAGAAACAAGATTAGAAAATGGGGAGATTAATAAGGAGATACTAAAGTAGTATATATTTAATAGATATATAGAATAGAAGAGAAAGATAAATAGAATAATAGTGAAAATAGGAATATAAGGATAAAAGAAAAACTAAATGAAATATAAATATAGATACAAAGTTAGTGTTTAGTGCCCGGCTTGTGTATCTCAAGTTCAGACCTCGAATCATAATCATATATAAAACAAGGACAGTGTCAAGAGATCATCAAGTTATAACAGATGAGTAAGTTAATCTTTTTAGTTAAAATATCTTACTTCATTACTAAATATAACTTTCTTTTGATGATCTATCGTTTCTTTTTAAAGTAAATTACAAAATAGTTTATTTAATAAACACATTGAAAGAATTTATGTAGCAAACTTAATAAGTTAAACTGTTAGTATCTCCTAATAGTGAGGATAAGTCTGTCGTCGTAAAAGGCGACTAAAAGAGTCTTCAGGTTGCACCTTGAGGGTGGTGGCTTTTAACCCTCGATAAATGAACCCTAGGGGGATGGGGAGTTGTCTCGTATTTGCTGTAAGACGAGGGTCGTAAGAAGGCTCTCGTCCTTCCTTGAGAAGTGGATCCCCGAAGGATACGTTTTGAAGATTCCTCAACGACAATAAAGGAAATAGATAGGGAATTCACTCAGGTTATTCTGGCATTTATTTAATAAGTCAGGTCTAGTCTAAATAAGAGAAAGATTAATTAAGAAAGTACGAAATTATATTATAGTATGTGATTCAAACATCTATATTTAAAATATATATCGTACTAGTTTGTTGCAAGACAAACGGTTACTTGTTGCGTCTCGGAAGCAGTTAAATTTAACCATTAGTCAACAGTGTTAACCAACCGGGTTAACCGTAAAACCTTAACACTTTTAGGCTCGAACTCAGGCATAGACTATGCAGAGTCTTAAATAGATGCAGTGTTCGGAAAATTTTATACAAAAGTTTTGCTAATATTAAATAGATAAGAGAAATTAATTAACTTAATTATACGTAATATTAATTACTAGTATTATGATTGGTTTGTTTAAGGCGCCAACGATTCTTATTCGTACTTGTAAAATTTGTAATAAGAAACTTTGTGCATGCGGTGAGCGATGACTTTTCTGAGTTATGTGCACTTTAAGAAATTTAATGTCAATTGCTTTATCCGCCAACCCGCACTTGGCCAGCGTGGTGGATTATGGCCAAAAACTCTCTCCATTAGGAAAGAAGGCCGCGAGTCCCAACAGTGCGAACATTCAGTGGTCTGTAAAAAAAAAATTATTGGTTAGTCTTTTTGTAAATAAATTAATTAATTAATTAACTTATATCAGTACGTCATAAATTTCCATTTAGCATTGTCTTTAACGACTAGAATCTTTATGAAGATATAGTCTAGATTAAATAATGTCTATTTTCTTAAAGGTTTCCACATAATTTTTGGAAGGACTGACGTCCACTAGCTGTTTTTTTCAGGCTTCTTTAATTTCCCACTGCAGGGACTCTCGGCCTTCTCTCATAATGAGAGAGTATTTGGCCTTAATCCACCACGCTGGCCAAGTGCGGGTTGGCGGATAAAG
>DWHU01001397.1:0-12672 GCA_018247975.1 Parides photinus | reverse complement strand
ATACATATCATAGATAGAAAACACCCAGACTCGGAACAAATATTGTTCATGGCGGGAATCGAACCCACGACCTCTTAATCAGTAGGCAGGTATACTACCAACTGAGCTAATCGGTCAGTCGAGAGACTTTTACACAGAGCAAACGAATATGACATGTTGAATATTTGTGTACTGATTTTTCCTAAATTAATTTTAGTTGTTGGCATAGCAACGCACGCCGGGTACAGCTAGTATGTCATTAAACACTTAATTCCGTGTTTATTGCCATAACTCAAGACACTGCACGCGATCGACGGGTTGGCCACCCCTGCCTTATATAATACATAGATCACTAGTTTGTTTAAAAATATATCATTTTCCATAAACAATGACTATGTAAGAACAATTTGATTTTAGATTAACGGATTCTGTTACCTTGGCTGTTGTTGTTATGAACATGTTGACCTTGCTGAGTTGCTCTGTCAGAAGTTGGACCTTTGCTTGGATCGCAGGATTTAGCTTCAGTATCTTTCCTGAAAGCGAAATACACCATTAAGACGCAGCACAGAAACTGTTGCCAGAGGCCAACAGGTAGATCACTTTTGTGACATTTTTGCATTTGTAGTATTATATCTACAGTGATTTTAAACTTGAAAATCAAATTTCATTGTAGTCTGAAAAAAAGCTTCGTCATATTGAAGAAAATATATTGACAGTGAAGAGTCAGTGAATGTCAAATAAATAATAATTATTACTATGACTTGTAATATTTCTTGTTCGGTGTTATTATTGTAATAGTATAACAGTAGAGGAATGGAGAAATGTTTGTCTATATGATATTGAAGAAGAAATCTAATTTCAAGGTACGGGTGAGGCTTTTAGTTAACAAAAAATGATTCATCGGCTGAGTGAGGGTGGAATGTCTGGAGTTGAAGATTACAATCAAATGTTATGTTTAATATAAACATTGTTTACTTTTTAAATATTGCTTAATTTATGAATCCAACCATAAATATTATAAAAGTAATAGTTATTTATGTGTTATCTGAATACGACTACAAATACTAAAAAGTCTCGAAAGTGTACCATTTCTCAAACCTTTTTTTCTACCTACTCTATGT
The DNA here is from genome assembly GCA_018247975.1 of Parides photinus. Taxonomy (NCBI): domain Eukaryota; kingdom Metazoa; phylum Arthropoda; class Insecta; order Lepidoptera; family Papilionidae; genus Parides; species Parides photinus. Next base: position 11,572 of record DWHU01001397.1, on the reverse strand, counting down.
TCCCAATGCAGGGACTCGATACATTCTCTCTTAATGAGAGGAGTTTTTGTCCTTAATCCAGCACACTGGCTAAGTGCGGGTAGGCGGATAGTCAGTTGTATTCAATTTCTTAAAACTCACATAACCTCTGAACGGAGGCCGAGGTCCTAAACCACTTGGCTATCACGGCTCTTAAACCTCTCTCAAACCTGTACTACCATTAAAATTAAGGGTTGATGTGTTACTTACCCTTTCTTTTGGCTCGGTAAGGGGCGAGGGCCTCGCGGGCGTTCTGCGCCTGCCTTGTGGCAGCCTCGAGTGTAACCCTGAAAGAGGCAGCCATGCCACTGGCATATGCGATTTCATGCAAAAGCGCGCTTTGGTGCTCCAGCAGCCTCGACTCCATCTATAATTATTTATTTAGTCAGTTAGATTGTTATGTAATGACACTGCTTGGCAGCAAGATGAAAGGCTGCTTAAGATATATGATTGAATTAAAAAAAATGTACTAGAAATTAAGATTTAATTTGAATAAAACCGGAATGAGTATTCTCGAGGCTTCTCACTCGCGTTGCCAAGTGCGGTTTGGCTGATAAATTCAGTGATAATTTTTAATTTCTTACAGCGCAAGTAACTCAGAAGTACAAGTAGTTGTATAAGTCGTCGGTGCGCGCCGGATTCGATCCCGCGATCTTCGAATCGGAGGCCGAGGTCCCAAACCACTCGGCTATCACAGCTTTTTTTTTTTATTTTAAATACACTAAAGATTAATGAATTTTTCTTCTAAATGTTGCATAGAATGATTGACATAGTCACCTTCTTCGCCCGCTGTCTCTGTTTCTTGGCGCGTTTTTTGCCCCTGTCGACATGCCTTTGCGGACCCTCGATGTACTGCAACAGAGCGTCGAGGTCCCGCGGATCTTCGGCTCTACCGCACCTCCAGAATGACCCACTGTAATTAATTATGATTATGTAGGATTAGATTTCATTTTTAGCCCACATACAACCCATCTTTTTTCTCTCTTGGGGAAATCCTACGTTGGATACAAATCTGCTGCGGGGGCAACAGGAAGGTTATGCCAGAATCTTACCGGCTAAAACCCCACGGTGTACCTCTCTACGTATTTAGCCGGAACCACTGGAACGCTTTCGCATAGAACCGCAGTTCCGACAGCGCCGGGCCTTGGTAACGCCGCGTCTCAACTCATACAACCCCTGCCAAGCATTAAATTTAAACTCACCCTGAGCACCCAGAAGACGTTGAGAATACACTAGTGTCTCTGCTGGAAAGTGAAACGGCCGCTTTTTGTTGTTGCGGCCGTCCCTGTCTCTGTTGCTGAATTTGTTGTTGTTGTTGTACTTGCTGCTGCTGCGGCTGTTGCTGCTGTTGCTGCTGTTGCTCTTGTTGTTTTTGCTGTAACTGTTGCTGATGTTGCAACAGTTGCTGCTGTCGCTGCTGCAGCTGTTGGCGTTGCTGTTGTATTTGTTGCTGCTGCTGTAGATGTTGTTGTTGCAGCAGCTGCTGTTGTTGTTGCTGCTGCAATTGTTGTTGTCTGATCTGTTGTTGTTGTTGGGGTGTTAGTGTCGGTTTGTTGTGTATAGGCAGGTCGTATATCGGCTCCGGTTTCTTTTGCTGATTCTGCAGCATCTTTTGCTGTAAAATCTGCTGATGGTGTTGTAGTTGCTGCTGTTGTTGCATATTTTGCTGTTTCAGTTGCTAAAACAATGGAGAGATCATTAATCATTGTATAATACATATTAAAATTGACGAATAAAATACTTATTTTTTGTTCATCACTCTGCTGTTAGAAATTTTATTAAAATAATACTGGAGAGCCTAGACGTGTTAAAGAAAATGTTCCAAACATACATTTGATAATGAAGTCGCGTGGATTATTGAGGCTTACTAGCCTATAATACTCCAGATATCCTACACATGCAGCGGTTTTAGAACTATCAGATGACAGGTAGCCATGCAGTTACAAAAAATCCATTCAAACTCATTGTGATCCCGGATTGGAACTAAAAACTTCTGATGGTATCAGAGACAATCTATATATATAAAAATGAATGTTTGTACGTCATCGATAAACTCGAAAAACTACTGGAGAGATTGTTATGAAAATTGGTACATATGTCGGAGAACGTATTTTGTTGATCTTGTCATAGAGAGGTACCTCTGCTGTAGGCCATTTTGAATTGGAATTCAAATCAGTGCACAACTCGGTGCAGTCGGTGCTCGCGGGGCCAGACAACCAGGCCTATTGACCAGATGACAAGCTCACTTCCGTCAGGGCAACGGTCATTCATAACACTAGCTCATGTGCCGTTAGGACTACAAATAATCATACGCTAACTAACTACTAACACGAAGAACATATAACACAAAATATTTGAATTTAAAATCGATATGCAAAATATTTCATGAAACTTAGTGAAGCAAAATTTTTATAGATTGCAGTGTGAATAGTTTGTTGTTACCTGTAATCTAATTTGTTCCATTGCATTGGGATTGACCTTTCCGTCGGTGTTCAAACTGGTGAGTACACTGGGCTGTACGGGAACGGTGCGTTGGAGAGCCTGCAAGATAAGAAATCAAAGATTTCACTTCCCAAACAAAGAACGGATAAAAGTTGGAGGATACTTAAAAATGCCGAAACACAACAACGCGTGGCCTAACCGAATATACTCGGAGATATAAAATAACACAGACTCCACTGGTTTGTTCACCTACAAAGAATGGGAGAGGATCGTGGTCCCAAAAAAGCCTATCTGGGTATTCCTAATGGCCGACGACCGGTACGCTAACCTACGGGCGCTTCAAGCAAGCCCTAGGCAGGTTACCGCGCATGATCGGGACCAGTGGCGAGTTCTGGTTTCGGAGGCCAGGACACACTTTGGGCCAGCGGAGTAAGTAAGTACTTTTATTCGGTCATGAAGCAGGAACATAAGCGTTATTTCGGTATATTGCACTTCAGTGTCCAAATTAACCTTTCCAACAAATTATTTCATGATCAATCGGTTGCTACTGGTATGTAATGATTCCGAATTTTATTTAATCAGGTAATAGGGTCAGGCGGTGGTCACCAAGTATGTCCCTAAGCTTCTTAGCCGAAAGGAACATGGACGTTTTTTTTAGTCTTGCTCATTTTTCCAATAACTTTTTTTTGGGGGTTTGCGCAGTGTGGTTCGTAACCACTCGGCTATCTCGGCTAATGATTGTATAATTATTTTTGATTCACCAACCCATCCTTGACTATTGAGGAGGATCAAAATTTAAGTCTCGTATGTCAAATCCCAGTCCCATTACAGTGAACAATAAGGCTACATTTTTAAATCGACATAGAATACTTGATTATCAACTAACCTTGGGTTTATTATCAGTTTTCTCCGAGACAGTCATTTTGGACATTTTATCGGCGAGCTGACGCTGCTGTTCATCAGGTGTTTGCCGCTTCGGTTGAACAGGCGATGATGTGGTGGTGGGAGGTAATGTCTTCGGCAGGGCCTGGAAGTGTTCTCTTCATAAGAATCAATAAGACAGTCGACTTTTCTCAAACACATTGTTTGTGTCAATTTTAGATATATCATGACAATGAAAGTATGGCCTTACTATGCCACTTCCATGTTCTGGTCTAGTTGCACGAAGTAGATATTATCATCTTTAATAGCTTTTGCTATATTATAGACAGTGATATGGTTAGTTTTATTACAGAGTAATCCAAGTTTATCTTTAGCAGTCTGATATATATGAATACACTTAGGTTCGATACCCATTGACATCAGACATTAAACAAATAATTTGCAATAAAATATTAACGCTAGTATAAATTGAGATGTAAGTGATCCTATATCTCAAGTTGCATCAAGCTGCACGCGCTGTGCAAGTTTCATTAAAATCGGTTAAGTAGTTTAGGGGTCCATCGCGGACAAACACTGACACCTGATTTATATATATTAAGATATCAATATCAACTACCTCGTTGATGATCGTATTATAATCATATTACCGGAGGCTTCGGTTGTGGCGTCGCCGGCTTCGGCTGAGGAGGCACAGGCTTCGGCTGTGGAGGCACAGGCTTCGCCGGCTTCGGTTGCTGCGGCACATCCACGGTTTGAGTTTGGACGGTAACTTGCTTTCTCTCGGCCACCGGTTCTGCAACTTCTCCCTGGATACAATGATGTATAAGTTATTCAATTATCCAGTAACTTTTTAACCTCATCGTGTATCATAATCAACTATTGTGCATACGGCACACCTTGACCCTAACTCGATAGGTATTAGAAGAAGTAAGACAAATATAATTTATTGCATCAATTCCACAAAGTCATTGACACTTGAAGACCCTGGTTCTTGAACAAGGAATAAATCTAGACCCCGGGAATCAACAATTCCAATTTCATAATGTCATAAATGCAATCTTAGAGAAACTGGACACATAATTAAAAGAATTTTAAAAAGTAAGAAAGTCTGTACTCTTGCGTTTTAATAGTAATTAGAATAAATACTTTTTTGAGTCTTATTCGTACTGAAAAAGGTTTTCTACAGGTTTTTAATCAATGAACCGACGAGACGAACGAGACGTACGCCTAATGGTTAATGATACATACGGATGGTATACAGTACCACATTATACTCATCGCCCAGAGACATGTTGTCTCGTCACCACAACAATTTCACCAGTTACAACGCCCTTCGAACTGGAACACGGTAACGTTTGCATAGTATTCTTTGTGGCTAGACGGTATCTAGCAACAGTTACCATCATGTGACCAGCCGCATGCGTAGCTTAAATATAACTTCGGATTTAGATTTTTGGGACCCACACTATAGTCTAATTGATGAAACGATTGTTCCAGACCAGTTCATAATTTTATAAGTCAATGTTATCGAAGGTTCGGATTAGTAATCATCGGCATGTCAATGACATTGCCACCCATAATTTTATTAGCAGTAACACTTATTTAAAAATGACTGTTTTTAAGACTGTAACACGCTGTCTCTAGTGAAACTATAATAATCCTAATTAGCGCCCCGATCGTCTACGTACGCGTTTCACTTACCGCTAAATAATATCTTAGATCTATTTGGAGATCTCTGAGCAAGACTAACACCTGGAGGGTGTCTCCGACTGATAAAGTACTATAAAAATAAATAGCTGCTTACATTAGTATTGGACGTTTTACACTTCTGTTTCTTCTTATTGAGTATGGATCTGAGCCGTTCTCGAGTTTCGTTAAAATTCCTAGGCACGGGAGTCGTCAAGGGTGGCTGGAAAAATGTTACATAGTTATCTCAAAATAATTTAGTATGAAGTAAAAAGTGTAGGCGACATGTAACCCTCTGGTACCCGAGAGATGGCTCAAAGAGTGTGAAACCCACAAGATAGGAACGGAATTAATCAAAAACCTGGCAAAGGTTAAAATGACATCACTTCCCCAAACAGATGGTTGCTGAACTGTAATTATTATGTTTATAGTATAAAATATTAGGATATCAAGACTTATATTCTTATATTCCAAGGCTACAATCACAAAATTAAAATGTAGCGCCCCAGCAGTTAATAAATACAAACAAGTTTACCACTGTCATTTAAAGACAATTAAAGAAAATAAATGGAAAAAAGTTAAATTCTATTATGATACCATAGTAAAAATTAGTTAGCTACAGCGCCTGTAACAAATGTTAAAGTTCACTCACCGCATGTCCAAAAACGGTACAGTAGCAACATGAGCAGGGTTGATCCGAAGAGTTCTCCCCCGCACAGGAATTGCCCACACTATGACCCACTGTACAGACAAATAACAATGAAAATGTACACTACTAGAGTAAAGGCTAAAAGTATACAGCACCCCTGTAGAACATAGTAGTAGTGCATCCTTAAACTTATTGTAATTAGTAAAACAATTAATGGCAAAAATTATGGATCAGTTTATAGTCTTGTTTTAACCTCCGTGGTTACAGGATACTATCTGGAGTTGTTTATTTGTGAAGTAACAGTTTGTTTTATGAAATGTCAAAGCTAGACTGTGAGCTAAGAGGCTACAAGGCCAGAAAGAAGAGCTGGGTCTCTGAAATCATTAGCAAAAATCGTTGGAAATGGTGAGATATATTTCACAGATTTGTCCGATATGGTTTGTTCTATTGAATCCACTTTTGAGATACTTTAAATTAAATACCATAACATAAAATAATAGCGTGAATTACATAATATTTGTCATACAAAGTCTCAAAATGTACTGACCTTTACAAATATGCTGCTGATGCGACGCGTTCTCGCAGACCTTCGCAGGTGTTTTCACTTGCTTAGGCACCGGTTTCGCCTGTTTCACTTCCTTTTTCCTTTCCTCCAAGCCGTTCTTGGACTTCGTCTCCATGTCGTAACACTGTTTCACTATATCGCCCAAGCAAACGGAGCCAGTAGCGTCCGTCTGTTTGCAACTGTTACAGATGCAGTCGTTGGTCCACTTGCAGTCACTCTTCGGTGTATCGCAAGCATCACTCTCGGACTTCGTCTGTCCGTTCCTCATGATGTTTCTAAAGGCTACCGCATTCAGCGTCTGTTTCGCATTCCACAGCGCCTGGGCAGAGTACTTCGCAAGCATTTCCGGATTCTGTGATCCTATGACGGACAGCGGGGTTTTGTCTTTCGACGATTCGGAAACTCCGTCATCAACCTTCTCTTCACCTTTCAGTTTCAGAGTCTCTTCGATGTCTTCGTCCAGCAGTTTCGCGTCTATGCTGGAGCATATTGATAAGACATGTTTTTTATAAGTGTCAGGAACGGGAAGGCCTTGCGTTATATACGACTTTATTGTATAGAAACTGTCTAACAGAGTCTTTTCTCCTCTCGATGTAAGTATCGCCTCGCATTTGTCTAACAAAGCTTCATTTTTACATTTCTTCTCTTCTTTATCGTTTTCCTTTAGTGTTTCCTTATTTAATAGATCTTCGGTCGGTTTCTCTTCTTTCTTAGTCACTTTCTGCGGTTCTGCATTAGTCTTTTTAAGGTTTCTTACGGCATTAGCCTTCCCTATAATTTTACTGAGGCCTTTAGCGGCAAGTATTTCGGCTTCGCTGGCGCTCTGTGTTTGCGGATTCTGCTTAGCTGGCGGTGGGATTTTCGAAAAAGTTTCTTTGAGGGATTCCTCTAATTTTTCAAGTTTATGCAACATGAGCAACCATTCGTCGCCTGTTAAAGCTTTTTTCGGCAGTGTTTGCATGAAAATTTTATTCATTCCTTTCAAACGCTCCATAAAATAATCTTTTTTTCTATCTAAGCTGATTGTTGCAAAATCAGGAATATTATCAGGCTTTTTCACAGGTAAACCAGTGTGCTCCAGTATTATATCCGCAGCAATTTCTGGGTCAGTAAGGATCCAATTGATCAACTGTTGTGAATCGATGCACCGTCGTACAACGTCCATATATTTAAACTTCAGACTTTTCACAGTTGTCTTTTGATCTTCTGTCATCTTAGATAATTTCATTATAAGCAAATCGAAGGTGTTCCCCGCTTGCGGACTAAGTAATTTTGTTATTTGTTTAAGTGATTCTTTAGATGCCGCACATGATTCGTTATCTGAACCGTTTTCTCCTTCCATGCCCCTTCTAACTTCTTCGATCTTATCAGCTATCTTATCAGTGTCGTTGACACTCTGTTTTCTAGCTAAAAGTTGTATATAGGATTGGAATTTTTCTAGCATGGTTTCAAGTTCATTATCCAATAAATCTATGGGTACATTTTTAAACTTATTGGCTACGTAGTGCTTCCAGGAATTGAACCTCGACCGAATGAATTCTCTTAAATCGTCCATACTGAGAGAATCTTTAACAGAATTTTCGAAGAGCGTCGGCTCCTTCGTATACATTTCAGGTACTAAAATATTCTTTAGCAACTCTCTGTTTTCTTCTAGACATTTAACTATTTCAGGACTTTTGTTTTGCTTAACATACTCAAATACTTTATTAATCACAGCTTGAGCTGATATAGAGAACAGTAAATCTTGATCTTTAAAGTCTTCTTTACTATTTTTATTTTTCATCAGACTTTGAATATCTTTCACCTCCTTCAAGAGCTCAGACAGTTCTTTGCTGTCTAACTCAAATGTCATAGTACTAACTACGTCATTATTATCAAAATTATTCTTAATCCTACGATTAGTTTTGCGCTTGGTAGTGTTTTTGGTTACCTTGATACTATCTCTTGTCTTATTAAGCTTCAGCTCGCGTATCTGCTTCAGGGTCTCAGGCGTGAGTTGAGCCTCGTTATTGACATCTGGCAGGTTGCTCATTATCGAGGCGAATTCTGGTAGTTCGAACGAAGTGTTCGCTAATTCAGACAACTTCGATGCGATCTCTGGCATGTTGGCAAGTATCTGCGGCATGTTCTCAACTAGTTCGGCCAGTTTAGCGTTCGCTGCTCCCAGATCTATAGGGTCCTCGGCATCTATCTTCTCCAAGATTTCTGCATTCTTTTCTAAGCTTACCATTACTTCGTAAATGTGATCCAAAGATTGCGGCATTTCTACAGTTTCTAATCTTTCCAAGTCCTTCTTATTTTTAACATTGTTGTAAGAGTTAATAATGTTCTGGCACTCCTCCATTGCTTTCTTTATCTCTAAACCGAACGTCACATATCTATACACATTGGCCTCTTTATTAGAGTCGACTACTACTTCGCAATCTTCAACTTCGTTAACGTTAATTTCTGTGTCACTTTCATCTTTAACTAGCAGTGGTGTGCGACGAGCGTTCAATGGTACATTCAACACTTGGGTAGTTATTTCGGTTTGAAATTCGAAAACTATGTCTTCTGCTTCAGTACTCTGCAGGAACTTGTTGACAGCGATCAATCGTTGATTTGCTTTAGGTGAATACACTGGCATTGGTTCGGACGACGTTGGCGACATATCTTGTAGCGGTGGGCTGACTGATTCCGGAAATTTCGTATCTTCTTTCACTTGATCTTCCTCTTGATTGTTCAAAGCGAAGTTTGCAAACTTCGCTAGGCAGTCCTTCATATCTTTACCCATGTCACCATCCTTTTCACCGACTATCGTTTCCGTGTCGCTGATGTTTTCCTCTTTTTCTAATGGAAATGCTTCCGGTGGCTCGGCTTCAGATTTAGTTTCATCTTTTGATTCGATGTTCAATTCCATATCCTTTGTCACATTTTCAGTTTGCATTGGGAGCTTGTGTTTGAGCATTTGTAGTATTTTTTGTGACTTGTTAATTGAAGACGTCACGGGTTTTATCTTGCGCTTTGGCGCGGCACTGAGGCGTGGCGGTTTAGGACTCACCGTCCGTCTTTTACGACGCGGCAGGTCCTCAACTAACGTTACATTACTATCGGGAAGACTGCAAACAAAAGTTTTCTTTTGTTAATTAAGTTCACATACATCATATTCAATGAGTGAGATTTTTAAGATAACATTTGCGTAGCAGTGTCATGCTAATGATAATTATAATCAACACAAACTTATGCTTGTATCATTAACTATCAGACAAGAACATGTTAAACACAACCAAATAAGATTAAGAAGCTACTAAAGAACAACAAGTTGGCATAGTCAATAAAAGTGTCACTATAGACAGACCAAAGTGAATAAAGTGACTTTATCTAACCATGACCCATCAAGGACTGTAGTAGAAGACAAAATTAATACGAGCGATGAATATTTTTGAACATCAAAACAAAAAGATGTAATAATAACTATAAAGGATTTAGGTGGGTCTGAAACGATGTGGCCATCTTCAAAACTATCAGAACGGGCACCAGAAACAAAGAAAGTTTTTTTATAACAAAACAAAACTATGAAAACAATACTTCAAAGTGTTTCAGCAGCATCACATGACAGATATCTGGGATATAAAATGGAGTGCTCCATTACTAGTTCAATTTAACTTAACTTACCTCTCCCTCTCCAGTCGCAACTGATCCTCCAACCACATCCGGAGTCGGTGGTAATACAGCTGCTGGTCACGCATGTGCATCACCTTCCGTCGCACCTGATAAGCATAGAGGATCTACTTTAATTTAGTATGAATGTTCACACCTATTCATACCAATAAACAACTTAGTTAATAGCATAGCTTTTATTTATGTAGAACAGCACCACCAAGTTTTTTTTCTCTGCAACACAGTAATAGCGTTTAAACATTGATATTTGGATATAGATATCTTCTAAGTAGATGAATACATGAGCCTAATCACTGCTTGTCTTGTTAGATAAATAATTACTAACAAAAATTTTATATTCTTTTGACATTATTTAAGGCAATGTTAACAAAACTTGCCCGTATGTACAATTATTATCACCCACATGATCAGAAAGCATGTGTTGTCAATGTTCATATTTATAACACGTTCATCAAATTTCCGCGTGGATATATCACTAACTATCACATTGAAATCCCGTATATCACATAAATTTGAAGAATTATTAAAATATAATATTAGACATTAAATAAATATATATCAATTCACACAACACTGCCTAGGCCAAAGTGATTTTTTTTGTAAACTCATACATATACATAGAAAACACCCGGACTCAGAACAAATATTGTCCGTGGCGGGAATCGAACCCACGACCTCTTAGAAGGCAGGTACACTATCAACTGATCTAATCGTCAGTCATATTGATGGACATTAGTACTGTATCAGTGAGCAATAAAATAACTTATCCTTTGCTGGTTTTGACTTTCAATATTACACTGTGACTTTTACCTCCTTGAAGCGCTGCAAGTGGTACTCTGGACAAAGCGCGCGGCAAGGTTGGTGAGGTGGAGCGGGAGGCGGAGAGCCGGGAGGTGGCGGCGCTGGCGCGCATCCGCCCACCAGCTGCGTGCACACCTGTAACGAAGTAAGTCATTACAACGCGTGCAATATAAAAATTATATAGTCAAAATACTAAAACAAATGTAAAATTAAATGAATGTTTAAGTAATACAAAAATTTTATTGCTAGAATACCGTGGACAGTTTCTTCTGCCTCCGATACACTTGCAGCTGTCTCCGATGCACGTCCGGCAAGCGGCGGTATATGGCCATCAATTTACGGTCCACCTCAGACAGACCCAAGTCGACGCGTTTCCTGCACGATTAATAAAATTCAGCTCTAATTTGTAAGACACGTTATTTCCAATACATTTTAATTATAATTATATAGACTATAAAGGCATAATTTTTTTTCGGCCTTCTTTATGTTTCCTTTGCAGGGACTCGGCCTTCTCTAATAATGAGAGATTTTTTGGCCTTAATCCACCACGCTGGCCAAATGCGGGTTGGCGGATGAAGCCAGTGATATTTAATTTCTTAAAGCGCACATCAGAAAAGAATCGGTGGCAGAGGTCCCAAACCATTCGGCTATCACGGCTCTTGCTCATTGGCTCTTATGACCTCACACAAGTATCCAAACACGTCCTTTACGTTACGGGTCTCGGTCGCGAATCCTCCACTCTACTTTATTTTACACTATGTACTTACAAATGACCCCCCATCACTCTTTTCGTTATTTCGTAGCTGATATTGCCATTATGAGCAGCTATTTAAGTGAATACTTTTAACACGCCAATAACGATCAGTGTT
>DWHU01001396.1:0-12680 GCA_018247975.1 Parides photinus | reverse complement strand
TTTCTCAAAGTATCAAAAACATTAATATTGAATTCATGTCCAACTATTTCATATATAACTTACCTTAAACCCATTAAAATATATTTTAGTTATTTAATTGATATTTCCATGAATCTACTATAATAACCAATTTTACCCAAGCTGTTTATTTGTTTAAAAAACACAGCAGCTTGTAGTAATTGGCTTGTTTGTTTGATAATATTATAATTGCAGTGTATATAAACCAGCGGTACTGAACTATCTCAATATCAACGCGACATTAGTGGTTATGTATTTAAGTAATTACAGACCGGGAGATTGGCTGCGAATTGACCAGGATTGGACCGGGTAAGAGCGACTGTGCACTAGTCCCATTCGACATCCGATAATCACACTTAACTTACAAAATTGTATATTTGCGATATGTAAACTGATCATGATCTACTGTTATGTCCAAATGTCTTCGCGATCACACAAAAATAATGTGCACTATATAAGTGTTTATAAAGTGTGTGCTTTTTAAGTTAATTTGTAACTATCTTGGAGAACTAAATTAGTGTTAACAGGTTTCTATCACATACTATGATATTTTATTGTTTCAACCTAAGTAATGAAGGTAAAAGCGCCGTCGTGCACTTTTCAATTTTACAACCATCATTTGTTGCCTAATCGGGTAAGTGCATAAACGCCCTAACAGCTCTTTCCCGTTATAATTGACCAGGGCATGGGCACATGGGCGAGGTGTCAGGACGTTAGTGCATACGAACCGAGGCAACGCCCCAATACCACCTGTAATTTCCCCCGATGCCCAATCCAACAACCCCTCATCATGATCGCGTTTAACGAAATCAGTATTTTCAACAGGGCCTGTACTTTAGACGTGGCTTAACATTGTAATAACCTATTTATAACTTGATTAAACACATTAAAAATCCCATTAAAGCAACAACGCGCTACAATCTAGTAATGAGCTTATTTGTTGTAAACGTTCCATAACTAGACATAACCAGCTCCCGAGCCTTCAAAGCAGTCTGACGGTTTTATATTTATCTAAAATTAATTCGGCCATTCGTTATCTATTTTTAACTAAACTAAACTTTTTTATATTAATTGATTTGTAATATTTACAATATAAACTAGGCTAAGCTGAAACATGATCTCTGTATAAACCGAAATTGGATTTCGTCTTATCGAGGAGAACAGAAAATGTAAAATTAACTCGTGCAAGTTTTTGGGCAATAGTTGTAACCAGTAGATGAATCATGAATTTAGGCACAATACCTACCGCCAATATAATTATTATTCATTATTTTATACTCTTATACATATAACAATTTATTAAAAATAGGGCTATTGAAAATAATTTCAAAAACGTTTGAGATATTAGACAATGCAGGACGATATTAAAGAAATCTATTAAAGGAGTGATAATTATTTCGTCAAATGTAATAACAAATTTCAATGTGTTGTAAATTCTGTATGTTTAAATATTACCCTTTCAAAATATTTCCATGAAAATTTTAGTTACCATGTAATGCATTGATAATACAATATTCAGTAGTAAGTAATGAGTTATATTACTTATATCCACAAAAGAAACGCATAAAAAGTGTTCCACAAAAGATTGAGTATAACAAATGCTGTAGTATGTGTATTCTTATAATTTTCGCCGGTCGATAAGCGCAGTACAACTCCTTTTCCAACAGTTGAAAAAAGTTATCATGATGTGTGATTTACCTCCTTGCAGGTTCAAGGTTGCGGGCGTGATTTTGAAATATCGTAAATCCAATCGGAGAAGCTCATCCGTACAGTTGTTCTCACGAACCGTTCACGAAAAACAATCACAACATTTAAGCACTTATTTCGCTTTATATAAGTTTTACATTTCTGTAACGTGAATAGAAATGTATAAAAAAACTATTTTCTTTTATGTATTTTGTAAGTGTTTTGTTTGTGAGTCGTGTTTAGCATCGATTGATGTGGTTCTTTGTTATCGATGTTGACAGTGTAAATATTCTCGGGAACTCGACTTGTATCGATGGTATTTGTTTGACGGACCGATTAAAAACCCTCTTGTACTTTAGATTTTTAATCGCAGGATGTGTTTTGTGTGTGTAGAATAAATTCATTTCAAATATAGTTAATGCTTTTATCGGTTATTTGTTTAGTTAAATAATTAGTTTTTTATTTAGCTGAAAATTAGTCGTGGAGGGTATTTAAGAGCTTTTAAAGATTGTCTTCATTTATTTTCATCCAGAGTTACCTGTATTCATTTTTAAACTTAAACTCTTTAATATAACATATAAGCAGTATTATTAATACAGCGAATAATAAATAAACGTTCTAATAAATTATATAATATTTGCTAAACATGAATACATTCATTGCTACACCAAAGGCATCAATCAGTTGGCAATGAAAGTAAAACACTGAACCGAAAACCAATAATTTGTTAACTGGCAACATAGCCATGGTATTCCACCTCATAAGGTGTAAGCCTGTTATTCAATGCAGTGTAAGCAGTTAAATGTTGTTATTAAAGGCGTATAGGTTAACTCGGGTAATAATCTCGTTAACAGCAATTGCGTTTACCGACAAACTCGATTTCGCCCTGTAACTATTCTTTAAGATTATTTTTTAAATGCAAATGTAGATTTGCAAAGACTAGGCGTAGTTACAGAAAAAAATCTTCTAAAACCCAGACTTTTCTAAAAAAGAAATTTTAGAAATTGTAATCATATTGTATAGTAATTTATTCTAAAAAAAATTATATATCAAAACGACGAAGATAATGTCGTAAAAAAATGAGACAAAAGGCCGTTGTGCAAAACGTTTGTGCAAAAGCTGTAGCTTAAGTTTTCGTTGACATGACAGATTGTTTAAACTTTCAAATAACTATCTTTTGCGTGCTTATTAAATAGTTATCTAATAGATAAAACCAGTTTATTTTGCGACTTGTCAAGGAGTGTAATGAAGCGTCAAACTCTTGACAATTTGTGAACGATTACAAAAGGTATCAGTCTTGTTGTTGTAAAAGAAAAATGCTCGTGCAGAAAATCTTGGCCTGGGAAAATGGACGTCGCCAGTGTTCGCAGCACTGTACCGTGGCTAAAGCTCAATTGCACAATTAGCGTTGCCATCATTCTATCGCTTTCCGGATTCCCTCGGGATTGCTTTACAAACGCTTGCATTGTCCACGTCCGCAGTAAATGAAACTATAACAGTAATAGTAACAACCTCGTCTATAAAATTTTTCAATGTATGTCCAACTCCTTAATGTTTTCTAATTTTCTTCGGATATTTTTCAATTTTATAAAATCACGCATAGAAGTCGTCTCGTCTGTGGTTAGGTGTCATATTCCTTTATTACATATGCATAAAAAGTCAATATATTATGAAACAAGTTAAGAAGCATTGCTCAGCATTTAGCAGTTGCTTTTTTTCGAAGTTAAATTAATTATTATTTTTTTTTACATGTGTAGTTTCTCTTTACTATTTGAGTGATGTAACAACAATATTCCATAAAAACATTTCAAAGACGGAGTAGCCACATTGGGGTCTTTTCACGAAAAACTCCTGAACGAGTATAATTATTTTGCAATCAAATTATTACCTAGAAATATAATACATTTTGTACTCAATTACAAACTGTACTGTGTACTCAATTAAAAATTATATAAACATTGATATGTTGAAACACTAAGTAGTTAATATTATCTTTAGAAAAAGCTTTGTTTTATATATGGTTGCAAAGAAAGGTATGTATCAAAGACAAATATTTATTTTTATCAGTAAAATATAGTATGCATACAAGTACAAACATTTCTTTTCTCTAACTATAAAACGTCCGCAAGTCGTGAAAGGTGACCGCTGCGTTCTCACCTTGAGTTATGTTCCAAGGATGCGTCCGTCGACGCCCAGCTATTAAAGTGGTAGTCAGAACCTTCCGGGAATCTCGGCATCCTCTCGTCTCCCGCCTCCGCCCGTCAATCCACCGTACTGCTACGCAAAACGAACATAACACAAATCTGCAGCGAGACATGAATATGCGGACCAAATATCACTATCAAAAGAAATGAAACTTAAATTAAAAACTGCTAAGTAAAAATAGCAACGAACAAAAAGCATAAAACGTACATCACTGCCCGTGTGTTATTCAAGTCTATCCCTTTCGGTTTTTTTGTTTGACATGAGTAAAAAGGCATTCGTATCCCTGGATTAAATCTCAATGTTATCTTTGAATTTATTTTTCTCTCGTATAATCGTATCTCAAAGTATATCTAGTCTTTATACAAATGTAGTTGAGACTTTCGTAAAACATTTATTATTGAATAGGTTTTACAGCTCTGAAGATGTATCGTGATAGTTTTTCGTTGGCCTTGTGAAAGTAAACTATTTTTGGTAAACTTTTCTAACGCCTTTTACTTTTCACACTTAATGAATGGAAATATTCTATAGCTTCAAACGTAAGCATCCCTTTTGACCTCTGTTATTCCTTTTCAAATGTCCTTATTATTCGTCTTCTACGGGTCCATTAAAATCGTGCTGCGACTTTGAGAGTATTCCTGGACAAAACTAAGCAGCCATAAATAACGAGAAGCGAGAGTCGGCTAATGAAATATGATGGCATGGAGTGCGAGGTTCATTATGGCGGGCGACGCCGCAATAACCTCGTGCGGCGGCCCGCCCGCGCCGGTCCAGTGTTCGAGTCCGGACCTGAATAGCGCGGTATTTGTTGAAGAACAATGAATGGGACCATAAAACACATCAAAATATTACGAAGATAACGCGTCCAAACAAAACATGCTGAAGCTTTGTTGCAGCTTATTACACTTTTTATAACTTTTACACGCACAACGTGTATATGATTTTTAATAATCAATAAGCTTCATGTTTTTATGGCAAGTGGATCTTTACATCGATACTTCGTATAGTTGTACTGTTTCGTTAGAACTAAACATTGCAGTTTTTAAATGAGTCATCAACGAAAACCGGTGCTTTTTGTCTGTAAATGACAAACGTTTAAAAATAAATAATATAGACAATAATCCATTAATTAAAGCTATAATACAAATTTTCCCATTACCTGTGTTATTCAGATACGAGTAAAAGCCGTTTTGATCTATGTGTAAATTTTGTTCGAAACTAATAACAATTTAGCACCAAGATATTAAATTTCAACTTGAACATCTAAAATAGTGTAAATTTTCAGACCAGTTTAGATAAAATCAATAAGCTGTGTTTATAAATTTTAGAGCTTTGAACCTGCAAATGCAATGCCGGCATCGTCATTAAAATAAGCTTGATATCATATATTTCCATTACTGAGCTAAATTGCGAGTAAAGTCCATTGAAACGATCGCTATTATAACATCGGCAGCTGAAAAAAATTGAGCGGGGAGAATTGGCTATGATTGGATCAGGTGTAATCCAAACCCGAGCTTTGTCTCCGTGTTGGTTGAGGATGTACAAAGAAGCCGGCGCCGGCGCATGCGAATAGTAATGCGTCGCCTCTTGCATCAGCGGCCGCCGAGCCGAGGAGTCAACGACACCAGGCGGCGAGTCATCGCCATCATCGCCCAACCGCGACTCGCTCGCCGAAAATGGTATTAAACGACCCGAAAGCAACGCCATATTTGGTTATAATAGGACTTGAAATTGAATATACGCCGCAATGAAAAGAGCTGTAGTGAAATGCTCTCCGACGGGGCTCTTTCAACGATTGAATTGATAACATTTTCGTGAACATGTTTTTCCCTCGTTCTGTTAGTTATAGTAAAATGACTAACGTTTTTAGTCATTTCTTCCACGGTTACTATTAACAGTGCTTTTATATACAAAAGTTAGGAATAAAGAATATTAATTCTTATTATAGGTACAAAATCAACAAACTATTCGACATGTTTTTTTTTTTTTAATTTACTACTCTATTATAGTGCATATATTTCTGCTTACAATTCCATAAATGTTTCACGCGTAGAATCGAAACCAATGATAATTCTGTTTTATAACAGTGATATCATAATAAAAGCAAATAGTAAACGTTTGCGAGGAGCGATCCAATCGTACCCTCGTAAAGTAAATTCACCCGCTTGTTTACGTCGTGCAGCATAATAGAGTTGTTAAATGGAAAAGAACATTCGTTCGCGGGAACCCGAAGATCACGAAATACGTGCGTCACGTGAACGAATCACAATGCGGGACCGATTAGGAAGAGGGACTGCCTTGTAGTATCCGACTGTTCAGAACAAGATCGAAGTAAACCCTGTCGTAGACAGCTTTGAAAGTAGTGGCTTTAGTCGCCCATCGAGATACTTTGACGGAGATATCCGTAGGTCGAGAAGATTTTAGATATTATTCCCCATGTTCTCTTCAGAAGCAGAGTATCTTTTAAAGATTCTGAAGGGGATCGGTTCAGAGGTGTCCACCGAGGAGCTCGCCTATGACAGCTTATCATAAGTTCATCGCGGCCGCGGCCCTCACGAGCACCGAACTGGTGGAGTCACGTACAGTCGCGTGCACCACGTTCAAACAACGACAAAGATGCGCCCACATTGATGTTTATAAGTATTAAACCGTTATTAAACCATCAAAAAAAACTACGTACTGTTCCTAAACACAAAATAAAAATAGCAAACGAATAAGCCGTTCGAATTAGTTAAGAAATAATAAACTAGTTCTACCCTTCGCGCGTTGCTGCGCTCCCAATTAAAATAAATTTGAAGGAAAGTCGTATACACATATATTACATTTTGAGTATTTTTTTAATATAGATTCATCTCACTACATAACTGGAAACGTCATCAATCGTTCGCTGTTTTCATATAAATTCAAATCAGAGCATGAACTGTCGCAATATATGTAATTCATTACAATGACGGAGGCGCCATCTGGCGAAGGTTGGTCATACCAACTAAAAAACCTGCGCGGGCTCATTCACAACCACTTTGCTAAAGATCATCACATGATCAAATGCATAACTTACGACTTTATGAAGGACATACAGACAAACATTCGTCTTAATGAATGAATTTCTTGCACCGACACTTCTCTTCTGAGGCTTAACTTTTGGAAGTAGATGGTAAATGACCATTTCTCTCTTTTTCTCATTTTTGTTTGACTATGTACTACATATTTTAAATAAATTGGTTTCATTTCATAATGTCACTATCGAACACATCCACAACACTGTTATGTTGTGTATATTTTTTTTAACAAACTCGTATAATTAAATGATATAATAACATTTTTCTATTGTAGAGTAATTACATAATTAAAAATACTTTGATTAAAATCAAATTTATATTACAATATGTGTGTTGAATAATACTGTTACTTTAAGTTTACTATTGGTACAGCCTTAAATATTACTGTATATCAAAGTTACGAGAATGTCTCATACCTATGAACATAATGTGATGCTGTGCTAATCAATCTAATTAGCTACACTTTGTTATAACAGTAGTATTGCAGAGGAAGTAGTAAAATAAAAGAGTATAAATAATGACCAGAAACACAATGTACACCTGTATGTTCACCAGTTTACCAAATATACATGCACGTGTCTGTACATCTCTTTCGAATGGTATAAAATGTGCCGACTGACTTTATGTGTATGGCTTTATCTGACCACTTTATGTAAGTTCGTTCCCCTGCAAAGTTTTGTACTTACCCATTTGGTATCTATTTTAATTAATAAGTTCTCTATCAAAATCCTAGAATACTTATGATTCGCAAAAACACATTTTACGTAATACATGCAGTTATGTTGGTGAGTTAGATCTAAAAACACTCTGCCGACAATCAAACTCCACACTGTGGGGCCCCAAAATCTTACCAGTAACATCCATGTTATAAAATTATCCCATCTTATAATTATTTTATTACAATACTATTAATTATTACGAAGCATTAATAGTTTCGTTTGTAAGTGCGATTGTACGTTCTGTATTACTAGTCGAAACACGAGTTGGAACTTCACTGAGCTTGAGTTTCCGGTGAACAGAAATATCGTCAGTAAACAGATATATTAAAAAAGCAGCTATCATGGACATATAACATCCGCCAATCCGAACTTGGTCAGTGTGATGAATAAATGACCATGACCCTTCTGAAGGAAGGTCCTCATTTCCGGACGTGGAAACTTTGGCGGCTTGCATTTATATTAAGAATTTCATTCTACAACTAAGATAATTAAATAAGTTTTAATTAGGATTAATATTATAAACATAACCTTATTAACATATACAAAATAATAGGTAACTATTATTCTATCACTTTGTGGGTTAATTTTGCTAAGAATTAACACATGTATAAAATAACTAAATAATTTGAAAAATGGCTTTTCATGTAATAATCTTTGAATAATGATTTCTTATGTATGAATTTAATTGAGTTTTAACTACACTGTAACACCAACTGACATATTACAACAGTTTAAAATATATAAATGAGTCATCATTCTTTTCTTCAATCCAAATCTTAAAATTAACCATGTAACATGTAGAACAAACTATACAAATTAAATTGTGCAATAAATACGTAGTATTAGCGGCGGCCTATAATTTAAAAAGTAATAAATCAAGATTACGTCGCATACACAAGATTTGCAGGTTGCATGATTTATTTCTTCTTAAAGTACATCAAGTGGTACATTGTAGTATTATGCGGTGTTTAGTAGCTGCATTCCAGCGGCGAGGGTGGCGGTGTCATTGGACCCCGGTCACAGCGAAATGTTCCGCTTCCGCTAAAACCCGGTAAATAAAATCAATTAGCGCAACTGCCGCCGTCGCTACGACGCCGTTTACCAAGCGACCCTCCCAGATGCATCTTTTACAAAGTTTACGTTAATTGCAACAGCTTATTTACATACTCGAGATAATAGCAAAATAACGGCTATACTATTATTTAAATTTCCTTTATACCAGTATCCAATATTCTGTAAATAAACAAGACATAAACGTGTGTTAGTTTCAAAGGAAGGCGTTTGATAAAGACGGCCACGTCATGGTATTGGCACCGCGTCGCCGGTGGCACCGGATGAGCGTAGCGACCGGACGATTGTCTCGCGATCGTCGTAAATAAGTCGCCCTGTGTCCGGTGTACCATTCGAATACTGAGTCGCTCGCCGAGACTAGAAGTCCTGCTCAAGAACTCTACTTATTAGCCTCTGTTGTATCGAATGAGGGATCGATCCGACACGTCGAAACGCATCGCAACGAGTCCTCTCGGCTGCGTTTGCAGGAAGCGATCTCCGCGCGTCGCATACGGATGAGCGTGGCGTGTGCCCAATCGTCGGCGCCCCATCCGCCTCATCTATCCGTCAGCGCCGAACGCATCGTAAAATATAATAATCCCGATACACGCTCATCTGCATGCCGGTACGAACAATGAATATACCTGTGTGTTTGATTCATTTAATGACTATCGCGAGCGCAAGACCGGCGATTAATTCCAGCGGAGCACAAACAATGGACACGTGATATAAATAGCTCGAATAAATGTAATATGGCCGTTTTTTCTTAGTCTATTTTATTGACCGAACGCTCTCTTTAGAAGGGTGCATCGAGGGCGGGTGTAGATCGTGCGACGCCAAAGCATGGCCGGGACCCGATAGCATCGCGCCGCGCGCTCTATAAATAGATGGCAGACCCTTGAACCAGCCGCGGTCGTCACAGCACACCTCAAAGGGCCCCAACTGCACTCCTACATTTATCTCGATGCTTATTTTGTGTTGTTTGCTTGATTGATTTATCTTTTGCGCTTTAATTTACAAAGAAAACCTTTTACGAACTAAACCACGGGCAATAATTGTGCAGCCTTGGTACAATAGAGCGAACGTCGGTCTGAATTATTCGTAGTCGCTCTTAAGATATTTATTGAAACGTTTAAGTTATTACCGCACTAGTCTAGTGTTCTGTACGGTTACAGTTGTGAAGACTTTTTTAGCCGAGGTGGAAATGATCAACCCTGTGCGCGTTGGGTACCGCAACAATTGGCCATAAAACACGAGGGTCTAGTTGCAGCTTCTCGGTTGTTCGCTTTCGTTCGCACATGCGCGCGGCTGCCTTTTTTCCCCCTGATTAGAGTAAAAGATGCGCGCAACCGGTCGGCGGGCGAAGGCCGCGGCAGGGACGCTGCACCCCGCCGCACCCCGCCACCTCCTGGCCGCATACCCCCGCTAATGATGTCTCCTCACTGTACTCCTAATTGGACGGCCGCCGACCACTCCTCACGAACAAAAAAACCACTAAGGGCGAACACATTGCTTCTTACCTTTCACGCTCAATCGTTATATCAAATGTTTCAGTTATAATTTTGACGAGTTTAAGCGGTTGGGGCACGCGCATATCTCGACAAGAGTTTGATGCGCTCGTTCTTGTCTTTCCTTATCGAGATTTTTGTCGCATGAATTTAAAGTAAATTACTTCTCGGTAAAATGTAATGAATGTTTTTCTCGTACCGCCACTGCAGAAATAATAAAATTGGATGTTTATAATTCTCCAATAGGGATGGTACTGCACATACATACATATGTATATAAAACACATTTGATATCTTTTGATTTGTTTACATAACCGTTTTTTTATATAAATAAATAAATATCTTTGGACAATTCACACATAACACTCTAGTCCCAAAGTAAGCAGAGTATATTCGCTTGTGTTATGGGTACTAGATAGCTGATAGACTACTTAATTATTTTTTTTAAATATATACATATCATAGATAGAAAACACCCAGACTCAGAACAAATATTGTTCACGGCGGGAATCGAACCCACGACTTCTTACTCAGTAGGCAGGTATACTACCAACTGAGCCAATCGGTCAGTCAGCTAAGTTTTTTTATATGAGTACTTACATCACAGAGAATTAAAAGTGTGAGTGTTCCAAAATATAATGGATATAGTAAATATTCTATGACAGTTGAGTTATACTTATATTAGACGGAACTAATGACGTAGACTTTTTGAAGGATGTTCTTCAAAACTGCGTACAATTTAAATGTCGATTTTCTCTTACAATATCCGTTACGTAGAACAGGTGTATTCCATAACAAATGCGATTATGTCAAGAACACGTTCATGACAAGAATTGCCATCTAATAACGGATGAGTCGTTGTGAATTGTCGCTGATTGCAGACGCACTGAAGCTTTCTACGTAGCTGTAAATAATAACAAAATTGTTTTTTTACTTATCAGCGGACTACGACATTTTTTCTGTATTCATTTTGTATCTAGAATCACGAAATTAGTAACAAAATACTGAAAGTATGAACGGACAAAACTTCATAAAGTGCAAATAACTTTAATACACCAGTCATATTGATAAATGTACATATTTAAAAGCTTGTTCAAAGTTATAAGACCATAAACAACAAAATTTCTGGAATAATCCTGACGTAACTAAGAAGTAAAGTTTATGTTATATCAATATGACTCACAGCGAAGGATAAGGCGATTATACAATGTCAAAAAACACCCAAATTTACGACTTTCGAAGCCGCTTTCCGTTGATAAATAAAATATGATGTAGCAATAGTTTTTTTCTACTTAATAAGAGAAAGAATTTGGATTAATATTACCCATCGTACCATAGCTTTTTTTTATTTAGTCCCACAGCCGTCGTGTTTGTATTGCATAGTTGTTGAACTGTTTTATTCTTTATCTCTATCCACCGCTGTACGAGATGACACAAGTTTCACGCTCCGCATTTAAACGGCAATTTATTTTATTATTCATCCAATTAAACCTGCTGTATTACAATGTGTTAATAAGATATAATTATGTTACACTTCGCGTATCCACTCGTGGCAGGTTAATAACCGATTGCCGTGTTTTGTGGACCTGTAATTTATTACGCGCGGATTTATATTGGGATCCAAATTGGTTCAAATTATTACCGACGCAATATTATTTAATCAAAATGAAACAGTGTAGTCTCAGTTTAGACTTAATATTGTTATTTACGATCACTATTATTTTCAAATTTATTTTATAGAAATAATAGTGGAACGTAATAATCAAATAGGCGGTTTCAAATAACGTGGGGGTTATTTTTCACTTATAATAACTACAATTGGTTTATGTTTATTTAACTTACATCTAATTCAAGACATACTCTCTCAGAATACTACAGCCCTCATATATTGATAGCTGAGACATAATAAATTGTTATGGCAGCACATTATGTAGCCATAATTATAAAAGTGGCTCAAAATTAATTCCCATCATTATCAAACGAAATTTATTCAATGTTCAATGTAATTTTTACGACATCGTCAACCTGAACCTTTAGATAGTGGTTGTAAGTTTAACATTATACAGAATTCATTTAGTTAGTTAATTATGAAAGTGGACTGCTGATTCTTTATTGCTTTAACTCATTTATAGGAAGCTCGGTTAATTTTTAAAATAGTCTAAGTCAATCAAGCTTAAAAAATGTTTTCCTACGAAATCATACAATATTCTGTGTTCGTAATAAATCCATTAATCAAGACTAATAAAATTATAAATTAAAATGTCGTGTGATATAAATATATTTTTTAATTCATTCAAATGCAATTCATTAAATATCTCGATGCGAGAAATTTAATGTTCACTGCAAGAAATAAATAAATTAACGATCTGTACCATATTGATAGTTAGTTAAACCCTATTATCGCCAACCAAACACCGAAAACCAAAACAGCTGGCCCT
>DWHU01001395.1:0-12682 GCA_018247975.1 Parides photinus | reverse complement strand
ATTTGTTAAAGCGCACATAACTTAGAAAAGTCATCGGTGCGCGCCGGATTCGATCCCGCGACCTCCGAATCGGAGGCTGAGGTCCCAAACCACTCTATCTCGTCTATCACGGCTTCAGGTAACGTTACAATACATGAATTGCACATTTTATGTTCCCACTGCCGGAACTTGGGACATTCTCTCAAAACATTAAATTAAAGGCCATAGTCTACTATACAGTGCTGAAGTAAGACATCACTGTAACAATTATGTAATGCAGTTGATTATATCTTTTTGAATTCTGGGTCATATACATAAGGTGGTTTAAATAGTGGTAGGAATTTTTCGATAGTTGCTGTGTTCCCATTTTCACATGCGAGCCAACGATAAATAACAGCTTTATAGTCTTTTTAACTCAATACGAAAGTCTGTTGAAGTTAAGCCCATTGATTTGACACTTACATTTTGGATTGATAATCACATGATGATCAAAATTAGCCATTGTATTTTAGAAGCACAAAACTGATTAGTGCAGATATCTTTGAGTGAGAACTATATTAAAAAGAAGCAGTATATCTAATCATGTTAATAAGCCCATAGTTTAATATATACATATTCAAAAACCAAACAACTCACCGACTAGCGTAAAATTATCTTCTAACAATGGCTTATGGAGTTTGAGGAAATTAGCAGCAATGGAAGTGTTTTTCGCTCGACCAACAGCATATGCCATTGCATATGCCGCCAAAGCACAACAAAGTAACCCCTCTAGCCAATAAGCATCCAATCTGCGACGCACAATTATAGGAACCTAAAACGAACGGACATACAAACATTGATAAAATAGATGTGGAAAATATTTTATTTTTTATAATAATTTACGTTATCATACTAAACACATACATTTTATATTGGGAGAAATTTTTCCATTTATATATCATGCCCTGTATGGTGCCAAGTCACTAAAAGATGAGTGTTTGTAAATTGGTGGAGCATTCAAGATAAAATGTAATCTGTCATTTTCTATGTCCCAACAACCTCCTTGGTGATCATGTCAGACCTAAAGCGGGTATGACTAAACATCATATATGTCTCAAAGCAATGGGCACAATGTAACCATCATAACTAGCACCACAATGTAATGGCCAGGTCCATCATTGGACACAGGGTGACTAATACTTGTAATAAGAACAATTCAATGTAAAACAATACTGTTATTATATTCAAGGTTATCCATATACAATAGTACCTATAAACGTTGACATAACTTACTTTGGATATAGTGATCTTTGGTTGTTCAGAAGTACGAGGAGTGCTGTCCTGAAAACCTTCAAATTCTTCTGGATCTTGAAAATGTTCAAACTCATTATCTTCATCCTAAAAAAAAATTTGCCAATTATGCATTTATTATTAGGCAATTTCTTTTTTTAATTGTAATGTTATTTGGTGTTCAATAAAATTTTGTACATTCTGTAACAGCTTCTTCTCAAGAGATGAATGTTCTCATCTACTACATACATTACTACTCATCTAGTGCATTAGGTACAGCATAACATACATTCAATCTGGTACCAAAACATTTTTAAATAAATCAATAGCTATCAAAAAATTTAAAGGAGTTAAACTTAATATTTTAAGCTATCATCATACTTAACATTCCGATTTTTAAGTATTATATTAAATGAATCTATGTAATTTCAAGTCTGACAACACTTTTTAAATAACATAAAGTGCAGTATATGAGTGATAATCAACTGACCTCCACTAAAATTTCATCTTCAATGTCACCAGTAGCTACAAACTGATCTTTTTGCGCATTCTTAGATAAAGGTAACTCTTTTTCTTCCTCATCAAAATCTAAAACAAGACAATTCACAATTACCGTGTGACAGCAACAATAATTACATATTATCCTTTTTGTCTGTGCTCTCTCTTCAAAAAAAATTTACGTATGAATGGCTCCCTGTAGTAAAATGTTTCAAGAATGCAGAGTTGCAACATTTCTTCTTAACTTTCAATTTTTTATATACATTATCAAAAAAATATATAGAAAAAAATTACATAAAAAAGAAACACATTGTGTTCAAATAGTAAAATAATAATAATTATATCAGTATTGTACAGAGCTCAGCTTTTGGACATATGTTAAAATTTACCTGCTACAGTAACATCATCTTCTGCATCAAACTGTTCAAACTCTGCAAAATCATCATCTTCTAAAGTAGTGTCCTCATAGGCATTTGCTACATACACACTACATAGAAGAAGTGCTACTGACAGTAACACTATCCGCATTTTATTTCTGAAAATTAAGGAAGTAAATCAAAGTTTAATAGTTAAAAAGTTGATAGTACAAGAAACATATAATAAACTATATAAAACTATTTAACTAATTTTATCAGATATAAATAACCCAGTTTGTCATCAACATTTTATCAGTAAATTAAAGTTATTTGCAAATAAAGTAATCAGCAAAGTTTGACACATCCACAATCGTGAAGTTTATGTAAAAGAGAGTAAATGAAAACTCAACAAAAATGGGTTATGTTCATACAGGCAATTTTTAAATATCCCTAACAATATAACCAAACTCTTTGATGTTTTGCTTATATTAAATAAAAAATGAATAAATCAAATCTGAAAGGCTAGTTACAAATAATCATATGATATTTTAAAGAATTTAATGTGGCAGAATTACATATTATAAGGGTAATTTTTGTTAGTTCTTATGGACTGTATCTAAAAGATATAACAATGAATAATAAACGTAATAGAAAAAGATACAATTAGATATTTTTCAGAGTTTTTTTAAAGATTAGGTTACTAATATAATTAAGGTAAAGGTCATTAACCATGGCCTAAATTGGCAAGTCACCAAATTATTCTAAAAAAATCTTTATATACTTAGACTTTATTTGTCCTATAATAATACATAACACGAATTGATATCGTACGTTTATCATAATCATTAACAATGGTAAGAAATATATTTACATTTATAAGTATGCAAATCACAAAGTTCAATATTTTGAATGAAACAATATATAAATTAAAACCAATTCAAATACATTACCTTCAATTAATGTATCCCACCCGATTTATGTTATTATACTGTTTATCTTGAATTAAATATTTTATAAACACATATCCTAGATTATAATTTATTTCGACAGTCTCCTCTAACATTTACCTGTGTGTTTCCTGTATCACTATTTTCTTACGTGACGTTATATTCATATTTTTGCAATTGGGTACATTGTGGAACTCGAATGAAATATCCAATTATAAAATGCTACGCAAGCTCCGTAACAGTTACACTACGTTGCCTTGTAATTGAGAACAAACTTGTGAAAATTTGACAGATGGATGCAGTATTGCCATTTCAGATTAATAACGTTACATTATAATATTTTAGATTGCAAATACGCGTCCATTTTCTTGGTTCAATTCGTTTCATAATACCAACAAAAAAAATACATCGACTCTGTCCTATAAATGACATCATCAAACTGAATTGATACTAGTGTAAATCTCAAATAATTGTAAATAAATGTTATGAAAATGGAGTTGCTTTAATTTTAAAAAACTGTTCGGTTGTCACATGACCGTTGATGTTGCCATGATAATTAGATGCGTGTATTACTTAAACTTAGCTACATCCATTCTTTATTTTGAATCAAAGAATTTTATTTGTATCTATTACTATTTTTTTTATTTGTAGTGGCCTCATTAAGATTTATAATAATTTGATTTCTTCTCAGTCCCATCTCATTTATAGCGATGTAGCATAAATCAAAAAAGATTTTATAATATGAAAACCAGTAAAACTAGTTCTTTCATAAATCTTACTTAGAATTTTAACGGTAAAAATGTAACTGATCAAGAAACTATTCGAATCTACTTAAATTATAAATGTTGAATGATTCTTTCTGCGATAAATAAAACATTAAATGGTTCATGAAATAAACAACACACGATCTTCTCATTTATTTTTAAGAACTAATTTATTTATGGCATGTCAGAAGTGTTCTTGAATCCGGATCTAATTAGGACTTTTGACGTTAGAGTCTCGGAAATCCAATTTGAAATTTTGAATAGCAACAGCAAATTATAACTTTCTAAAAATGTTATAACTGTAACCAATCAAAATTTGATTATTAATATATTAATTTATTACTTTCTATTATTTTGATTATTGGTGTTAATAAGAATTTATTTGAGATGTAAAATTTATAATAATAGCTGAAAATTATCCTTGGCCACCAAAATGGTTGGGAGAAACAAGTCTTGGTTTTGAAAATTACTAGTGTAAGTTATAAAGCTATAGCTAGTTGATCTGTTAAATTACTTTGGAGATAAGCATCGTAAATAATTAGGGTTCTGTACTTAATTTATGTATTTTATGAATATGATATTTTTTTCATAACAAATGATCAAGAGAAATAGAAATGTGCATAATATAGTCGAAAAGGATATGACATGTTGTAACCTTTATCCCTAAATTGTCTTACTTGGCTTGTAATTTTCCTTTAAAGTAGCTCTTAAATTAG
Source organism: Parides photinus (assembly GCA_018247975.1). Lineage (NCBI taxonomy): Eukaryota > Metazoa > Arthropoda > Insecta > Lepidoptera > Papilionidae > Parides > Parides photinus. Next base: position 8,153 of record DWHU01001395.1, on the reverse strand, counting down.
AACTGAAACAGACTTTGTTATGGTACCCACTAGGACTTAGTGAAATACAACGTACAAACAGAAACTTGAAACGAAAATTCTAATAGATAGAGATTCAATTCGTAAAGACTCTCTTATCCACGACATATGACCTCACATAGGTAAAACCATATACCAATTGAATTTACATGCGTGTATAATACTTGCGTAAACTGTTTGATATATTACAATATTCTTTATAAGGATATCATATGTGTTTAATAATTTATCGAGCGTCAGACCTTCGCTTTAAGACCGTCATCGTCACCTTGGTGAACTAGTACAACAATTTAACAAAGGTAGTAAAGGTATCAATTTTATCACGCATCATGTAAACATTTATTAATAGCTTAGATGGAAAAATGTAGTTTATAATTTCTAATACGTATATTAAACGTTTTAATCAATGGCAATTATGGGGAAAATAAGTATATACTAATAATTAAACTTTTTACCGAGACAAACTAACAACGCAACATCATGAAAACTATTATAGCAATGTGATTGAAAATTCTATGCGGATGAATGAGAGGGCCAAAAACGTCGAATCTCGACAATTTCAATACATAATTTTTTTAATTAATTTACCAACCCTACCCCTTTGGGAAAGAGGCGTGGCTGTATGTATGTGTTAATTAATTTATTGTCCAGAATAATTTAAAACGTATATAATTTTGTAATTCCTTAAGTTGAAATAAGCGCAAATTAAATTTTGAGATTATGAATTACTAATCATCATCAGCAGCCTGCAGTAAACCACTTCTGAATCGATCCATTACATATGAAGCAGATTAACAGAAACATAAAACTTACTCACTTTGAATAGCCCCCAAAACCAAAAAAAAATAGATACCCTGTAAAACTAACAAAACTCTGATAACTTAAAAACATTTTGCAACCAGTTTAACGACTATATTTCGAATCCGGCAGGTATTAAATTTATTGTTTATAAAGGTTTTGATGATCATTTTGACTTAATATCTCACCTAAAAGGATTATGAGATAAAACTAAAAAATACTTATAAATCTTAATAGGTTATTAAAGTGGATTTCCAAACCATAACAAGTTTTATTATATACGGATACAATGCAATTAGCATTATATCATTCCAACAGACGTCTTTACCGTTAGATCCATCATGTTGGAAATATTGGTGCTTAGTAAGATAACAATTTATATTTTTTTTAATGTTTCTGAAATATATGAAAAATAAATCTTTGCAAGGCCACTTATGCATTTTATCGTGAGTGTTAGTTTTTAATTATATGTGTATACATATCTAACGGCTAATACACTATAAAGGTTATTTTCAATGTATGAAAACAAGATAATTAATTACTTCTTCGTTCAACAGCCTAATAATATTTTAAACACGCTTATTAGCCATCAAAATTCTTGAACTTACCGCTATATTATAAATTAACTTATTGTTACTGTTTGTTTGAATACCTGTCTTAATACTTACTTTATTTTTTGTATAAGTTTACTGTTTATAAGAAAATGTTAAATATTTCGTCGATGAAAAAGAATCAAGTTTTTGTTCTTGTGAGGATCCGATAAATAAGACATAAGTTCTTATACCTAAATAGCTGAATTAATGTTTCCACTGTTGGGACAAATGCGAATTGTCGGATATTATGTGTTCGCAATATCTATTATGATTGGAAAGTCGGTTGCTTCCTGAAGTCTTTCATCAAACACCCAAATTTCAACAAAAGCTCAATGGGAATCGATTCCGCCTCTTTTCCCATGTTAACTTGGGCTACATTGTTTTATTATAGCGTGTAATAGAATAAAAATAATCAACATTAAATACTCTTCCGCTGTTACAAAACACACGTAGGAACACTTTCCTGAGTAGTAGTCAACTACAATAATGACGAGAGGGTTGGGTATCTAATAGTTGGTAATTTAATGTATATTCCCGTTGCAATTGCAATTTGCATGCCATTTTCATCCTTACTTGGCACAAGCCCGTTACGATCGTATCCTGTACAGTAATGTGTAAAGCTTTAGTATTCAAAGTGAGGATATTATTAGCACTGCACACACACAGCTTGTTTATTTATACAACATTATATTTTATTGTTTGAATCACTTTTATTATCTGCCGTGTTACGAATGACAATATTAATGGTATTATTTTTACATTAGTACAAAGCTTTCGTTGATATGTGATATCTGCAAACTTGCTCTTGGCCACTGCGGTGAATAATTGGATCTCGCTCGTGGTCTCTACAACGAAGACATTAAGAAGGTTATTTATGTAATGTGATATCTGTTCTCGATGAATATTTACATAAATGTAAGAACCTATATTAGTTCGTTTTTCAAAAAAAATCTTATAAAACAATGATACTGTCCGTATACGGTAAAACAGCATTCTTTTACGGAGAAGTGATTTTATTTGTTTTTAGAGGACAGCTCTGTAATTAAAAATCAAACAATGTTGGTTTTACTATTTTTTGTTAATGTACCTATAACGATTATAAGCGTTAGAATAATATTTTAGTTTATTAAATCCAGTGCCATTATATTTGTTCATAACGTTATTAAATAACTGTAATATACTTATTGTTCTACGTTATCCGAAATCCCAATGATATCATCGATGTTTATTTCCGAGAGTAACGAATACTTTTAAAAGAGCTTTATTCATAATTTCAAAGAAATAATATCGTGTAATAATTTATCAACGTTGGCAATGAATCGAAGTGAAAATGATATCATAGTTTTAAAAAGGACTCGCCGATGGATCCTGCTTGCGGTATATATGTTCATGTTTGTCTTACATTTTAACATATTTTATTAAAGATTAGTCAAGGTCAGCAATCGGGTGAAACGTGGGCGTAGACCATTGTCCTTTTCAAACGCGGTTATGTACTTGTTAGTGACAGCACAAAAAAAAATGTTTAACCAATTTTAATCTAACATGTTTCCTTTTCGCGTTACTCGTTCATGAGGTTTCTACATGCACAAAAATCGAAGTAGAGTAAATGAATTATTGAATAAGGAAATATGTTTTAAAAAAGGTCAATGAGGCAGCCCAATGTCTCTTGAACTTGACATTAAAAAATCAGTTACTTAACTTTTGCCAACAATATATGGTAACAATTAACATATAATACAATAGTTTGAAGGGCTCTATAGCTAGTGAAGTTACACCTGTACCGAATCACACCACTCCATGTTTATTGAGGTGTTGATTATGTTGATGTAGAATTGTCTTTATCTGGTAAACATGCCACCATCGTGTCGAAGTAATGATTGTGACGTTGCATCGTTGTTTTAATAGATGAAAGAACTACCGTGTAAATATAAACTTAAATACGAATTATCATAAAAAAAAACGTAGCAATTTTGATGATTTTAACGATGGTGAATCAGCTGGCATCATTGACCATAAAAGCGGTCTTAAGGCCAGTTCAATGTCAGTCGCGTACAGTCTCCCGCGCTAGTAACACGCTTCATATTTTTCTTATTTTATTCATAAGTTTTTTTTCTCAATCCCGCCGCGATGGCATCCGCCTTGATTAAGTTCAGTGCCATATTAATGCTTTTCGGTTTTGCTGCTGCCGATGTTGGTACGTAACCATCTTTTATTGAAAAGGTTACTTGTCATATTTATTATTATGATGTGCACTAAGTATATTTTAATTCATAACTTGAAAAACATATTCATGAATAAAAAATTAACCTTAATTAAAAGATAATATGAAAATTCTTTTTCAATACAGAATAGAAAATATCAACGCCCAATACTACTCTGATTTAGTTGTGATAATATTATATTTATTATGTATTAGCTCTCTTATATTTTAATATAAAATGAATTTAGTTTTTGTTTTAAAAATGTTTGGTAAAAAATATTTCATCGATTTAAAGTCTCTTTCTGATCTTGAGGAAGCTTTGAAAAGGAGGACTATAGAAATTAGTATTAAAAACTCTTATAATGGTCTTTTATGACATGCGTCACTAGCATTATAAAAAATATTAATTAGTAATTTATATATGTTTATCTATTACATTTATTTTGCTCTGGAGATTGCGTACATAATATACTATTTAATCTAGTGATGATGTGTTCACTATTACATGTATGTAAATAATCCCTACCAAAATACATTTAAGGTAAAATTTCAATTAATAAATATTTTTACAAACGTTTTTGTTGGTAATGTATGTTCCAAAATACAATTGCATCTTAAATAAAACACGCTTAATATTTTAATATGAAACTTAAGATCTAATTATACTTACATTGAATAATTACAAATATCAAGGTCTATTTATCTTACGTCAGATAATCAAATGATTCAATCTAACAATATAACCAAGTTAATACATCTTCCGCGTAATTTGCATTATTCTGAACTAATTTACATAATCCAATTGTCCAATGCTTAAATATTACGATACACAAACACAAAAAGCAACGGTAGTTAATGATGATACCAATTACATATCTATTCTGCTTGTTATTTGCCATTGTTAGTACATTGATCGCTCATTAAATGCAACTTAGATTTAATTTATCGTGATTGCAATCAATCAATTTATTGAACACTAGTTAAACTCGATATGAAAACATGTTTAAGTATGAAAAAGTTATCTTTTAATAATTATAATATATACAACGGAATAAAGAGTTAAGCAATTTTGCTTTGAAATTAAGAAAAAATTAAACCTTGCGAAAAGTTCCTTATGCAATATAAAAACTGCTTTTCCGCAAAATTATGTAAATAAAATTATTACAACATCTCAACTTTAAATAAATCATTGATAATCGTTTTTATAGAAAGCTAATAGGAAATGACAGGTTTCTGTGGCGGGCCGGGATAAGCTAAAATAATGATGATGATGCGATGAACAAAGACTCAATATCAAGAAAAAATTCTAGAATCAAAAGGAAATCTGTTCTATTTTGCTGCAAATTTGACCTTCGAGTGTAAATTTTTTAATTAACATTAACGGTTTTTCCTAGAAATAAACATCTACCAAAACAAAAACTTTTGCTAAAAGTAAAGGCGAGGCACACATACATTTGCTAGAGAACATTTTTAGTAATAGTATTAATGGACGCTGGTCACAATGTTTACCTATTTAGATTTATATTTTATCCTATTAATTACTGTTAATAGTAGCGGCAGTTATTAAATTTGTTAAACAACAATTCTCCTTGATTTTAAACTATATCACTAACGCAACGATAAACTGTAACCGGTCCTTGTAATTCTATCTAAACATGTCCGCAATTCATTCGCAATCTAATGCACCTAGAAATAATCGAATGGATTTAACTTTATTTCATATAGAAAATACAAAAAGTGCCTACTAAACATAAGTCTAATTGTTAGAATAATTAAAGGAAAAGAGGAAAGGAAATAAGAACATTGTTTGCGGTAATCGGTCGAATGTCATCTCTGTTTCTCTATTCTTTGTTTCAGTTTTTATTTCTCTTTATTTCTTTATGACATTTGTACATGAAGTTACATCACTAATAAGTTATGATATTTAATTGTCACATTCACACTAATGAGAATTCAATAAACTATTTGTAGGAGATTATTCCCTATATGTCTTCATGTTAGTACGATTTGTTGTCATAAAGAATTAATGCGTTAGCATGACAAGACGTCAGTATGACAAAATTTGGCAGATTTCTTTGTAAATGAAATTATGATGATGGCAGTAATTTATTTTAAGAATCGTAAATGTAGAGTCCGGTCGACAAGTTGTTAACCGGTCCAAGTAATGACAACCTAACTGCTGTCTAAATACGAATGAGAGAAGTATAAAGAAATCTTAACCCTTCTTTTATATACACTAGCGATCACTGCGGCCATTGAAGTATATGAAAATTAAAGTTTTATAAATTAATTTTGAGTTATAATTCATGATCTTTTATTTTTGTCATCAACCATAATATCTTATTCTTTGCGTTACTATAAATTGGTTCTTATAATAAAACTACACATTAAGACCGTCCTTGTTATTATAATTATATATTTGACACAAAGTTAGTAACGGCTTTTTTTACAAACTGGTATGTGAACATCACCTAAGCTAGTTTTCTCTTACACATGACTCTAGGCTAATGTATAAATAATAAGTAAACTCCTTTATATCATAAACTAATAACTATAAATAATATAACAATGTAGACGATATTATAAAGAATGAATGAAATTTTCCGCAACTATGTTCACATGTTGTCATAACTAATAAATCCTTTGATTTCATTTGCATCATTTTAAAATAAATTATTAACAAAAAAAAATCATCGGCTTCCGCATTGTAGAATACTAATCTAATGCATTATATATGAGGTATTATAAAAATGCATATACGCAGCGTTTACGAGGACTTGCCAATAAATATCTTTATGTCTATTTATCATAATAATAAATACATAACGTGTGATATCTTTATTATTTTAAACCTTCACCTCTTCTTGTATGTTATATGACATTTAATAGAATGTTCTATAATTATCTAGAGAAACAGTTCATAGCCATTAATCTTATACCGCGAAATAACCATCAAGTTTAAATAGCAAACGGTAAAAAAGGATCAAGAAAGTAGTTAAAGTTTACTGACCCCGTCCAATGAAACATTAAATGTTATTCACTCCACCACTTCACTACACCTTTGAATAGTTATCAATTTAATTTAATTTTGAACTTAAATTTTAACTATCCAAACGCTCACCATGGAACCCCTGACGCCATTTTGAGGACATAAGCGGTGGAATTTTAAAGATGATGTCAAGGTTTTTTAATTACGTTCTCAATAACACATACATATATTAAATATCTATCTATAAAAATATTTCTGTGCTCCGGCTGTTAACTAAGAGCTTTAATCTGGACGAATTCACTCATCTTAGATCTACTGTCACGTAACATCTGTATACGAACAGTCTAGTGTTAGAACAATTTCTTGCAGTAACTTAAACAACATATGCGATACCTTTCCTTTTCCATGAACGCTTATTATATCAATTAAAGGTAAATAATGAGATGAAAATGAAACGGCTAGATATATGAGGAGTAAGTTTCCAAATGACGCACTACTTTGCAGAAATGTTATTCATACAATGCATACCGGATCTCAAACTGCCAAGGCTCACTGCATTACGTGTCTTCAACCTTGCTACCTTATCCTCTTCGATTCATTGTCATTGATTATTCAATTTTAAGCTTTCGAAAATAGCCTGGCATTTTTTTTAATCTGTTTCCTTTAACACAACCTTCCATAACAGAACATCTTAAATTATCTTGCTATATGACATTGCCAACGATGCATTTGCGGCCAAGGACTTTTATAATGTTATAGCAAATAAAAAAGTTTTTCACAATTTTAAACAACACTATCAGCACTGCATACTTTTTACATTAACTATTAATTTCTAACCACGCATACACAATTACATTAATTACTCAGCTAACTTCATCCATGTTTCATTATAAATTTAACTATTAAACTTACTTTTAGATTGAACGGAAACTATCCTGTTGCATCAATACGTTCCAATTTGAATTAAGTTTTTTTAAGTTGTATAATACAAAACAAATTTAAATAATTTCGTCATTTATAAATCACCCCGTCTTTTATTATTAAGGATAGACTAATGTTTGTCTTTTTGTATCAAATATTACTTCATTCTTCTTATATGCTTTTTATTAACTTATCAAGTTTTTTCATCGTCGACGTCGTATACAAATCTGCAAAGCTTAATTTGAACCCCTTCTGATTGTACCAGAGGGCAGAAATTTTGCACAAGACCTAGGGGTCGATAACAATACAATAATCCGTGTTTTTTGGACCCGGATAACCAGGTCGCTGATAACAGGGGTACCTGGGGGCTATCTCCAAAAATTCGGGTCGAATTCTTCGGAAATTGCTATGAAGAGCATACAGAGATTTCTTTGAATATTTGAATTTAATTAGAAATATTAAACAAAGAAAAAAGCGTGTTTTCATTATTTTATTATTTATTAATTTCGTTCCTGTTTTTCATCCTAAATATATAAATATCTTTAAATATCTTTTTTTAAATATCTTTGGACAATTTACACAACACCGTCTAGTCCCAAAGTAAGCAGAGTATACTCGCTTGTGTTAAGGGTAC
>DWHU01001394.1:0-12685 GCA_018247975.1 Parides photinus | reverse complement strand
ATATTATGATCGGTACCTTCTTAGGACAAGAAACGGGTGTCATTACCCGTGTCGCCTTTGAAGGTTCAAAATGTTATAATTGCCAAACTGTTGTTTTACTGTGGAAATGACTGCTGCTACAATTTAAACAGACGGTCCCAGAGAACATTGACTGTTAGTAACTTTTGTCCCTTTATACATTATCACAGCATGATTTGGTCCATAGATGGGTCTGTATTAAATTCAAATATAGGACTTTACTATTAAATGTATACTGCAAATTAACAATTTATATTTTAAGAATATAATTGCCACTGACGGGTGTTCAATTATTTAGGAATTCTCTGCCATACCATAGAGTTTAGAGATGAATTGCCGGACGCTTAAAATACAGGAACAGGGAAAACAAAACATTTATGGTTATGTTAAAATCCGTTGTTTTAAAAACGAATAAAAATAATAGTTAATATGCGCATATTATTTACAGAGATGTAAGATCTTAAAAATTAAATAGTTGCTGCTCTATTGCTTGTTCAGATTCCCAATTCTCATGGTCATGTTTTAATTTCTTTGCTAATTTTGACTGAGCTTCATCATTGTGAGAATGTTTCCTTTTCCTTTTCTTTCGCACTTCAACATGGTCTTGTTCTTGTTTTGTATTCTGTTCATTGTCCGATACAATGACTTCTTGTTTGTGCTTTTTCTTCTTTTTTTTCTTCTCATTACCATCAGATATTAATTCTGGTTCATGGCCATTCAACCGCAGCGCTATGGATTTCGGTACCTTAATAGCGCTTTTGTAATTAGATCCAAATAAAGGATGGCGGTTCTTTGTTGCTGGTAATGGTATAAAATTTGTTTGATTATTTTCTATAATGTTATGTTCAACATAATGAGGCTTCGGAATTCTTTTACGAAAATGAACAGTACCAGAGAGTCTAACATTTTTCACAACAGGCTTGCTTTGACCCATTGTTAATATTGCAATAGTTTCAACATTATTTTCTATGAATCCTACATATGTTTGACTGTCTGCTTTAAGTTTACATTTGTTGTCTAAAACTAAATTTGTGTCTTTTAAACTATTGACATTAACTTCACTGGGACACTTAAGCACCCAGACTTCATCATCGTCGGTAATAATAGCATCTCCTCGTAAAGTTGGAGATATCTGTTTTAAATGGTTATTCATTTTTAAGAACTGCTTAAGCTGCTTAGAATTTTCTGGCATTTTATTACATTCTTCATCTTGACTGAAATTTAAAGTGTCTTCTTCAAACCTTATTCTGTCAGAAATTTTTGGTATTGTCTTAGCTAAATCATTGCTACTATTTGAACTAATTATTTTGTCAGTACTCTCACAGTTGTTTTCATATTTTCGCCTGTTTATGTTTGAATAATTTGATTCTATCATGCTTATACTATTGTCATGGTCATCTCCTGTGAAATTGTTATCACTATCTTCATTACTTTTTCCATTAGCGTCATTCAAACTGTAACTTTCCTGTTCTGTTTTCAGTATTCCTCTTGTTAGATTTTCTGATTTGTAATCTTTTTGAGTTCTTAGTTCTACTATAGTTTCTTCTGCACTAAATTTGTCTTCAACGATTGTGTCCTCTGTAGAAAACCTTTCCTTTTTTCTTTTCTTAGATTTTTTCTTTTTGGTTCTATCGTTGTCAGTGTGTGGTCTTTCTTCTTTTACATTTAAATGATCATCTTCTTGACTTAGTTCTGATATGTTAACAATAGCATCATTATCATATTGATGATTTTCAAACACAATGGATTGTGATTCTCCAAGGCTACTGGTGTACATAGTTCTTTCAGGTGAACCATGTCTATGCTTTTTCTTCTTTTTTTTCTTAGATATAGATGAAATATTCTCTACCAAAGATTTCTCTTCTTTCACTTTTAAATTTAGGAATTCTTCTTCCTTTAATAAACTGTCACTTTCGGAAATTTTAGATTTTCTCCTTTTGCTATGTACATCCAAATCACTTTCTGGTTCCCTTTTTATATGTTTATTTTTAGGCTTATCTGTAGTGCTGCTGTCTAAATCCTCGTGTTTCCTCTTTTTGCTTTTTTTTGTATTACTTGATTCCTCTTTAATAAAGTGTTTACTTTTAAATAACTCATTTTGTATCTTTTGTTTGTAACTATATCCTGACTCAGAATCATCAGCACCATTTTCTTTTGTAATTTCCATGGATCTGAAAGGTATGTAATATAAATTATACATTAAAATTTTAAATTTAAATCAATGCTGTTATTTTTTAAGTCATCTTCAAATGTCCATTGAGTATAAAATGATGATGTTATATCTATTCATCTTCAGGATAACACAGGCCGGAAATTCTTGCTCTGTGTTTTAAATATCATCTGTAGTGTAGCAGTAGTCTATACTTTAGGTTTATTGCATTCATTAATTATTATTTATATTCTTTGCTATAAATAATATAACTTGCCTTTCTTTAAATAGACAGAGCTTTTAAGTCATTAAAATAATCAAACAAATTTTTCACAAACATTTTGTATAACTTAAAATTTTTTGATGTTTGAATGGCATGTTACCTATAAAAATTATAAATAACATCTGTTAAAAAATATGTTATTGTAATATTTATAATATTATCTTAAAATCTGCAAACTGTCTTCATTTTGTAATTTATACCTCTTTTTTATTTAAGGAGAAAGCTTCCAATTTGCCTTTAAATAATTTTCATTTACTTGTGTCTACTGATAAGAGGTTTTTTAATAATATATATTTAATAGTTTTGTAAAAGTCCATTACAAGCACTTTCATAAATTTAACATGGTAAAAGCACTTTTTATTTACAAGTATACTATTAACAATTTTGGTATGTTTGTTTGTGTTCGGCTCACATGATGAATAAAATACTTTTGAAGTTCACAATCATTTAGGTAGACTTTAATTGCGCCTTAATTTTTATTGTGTTTGTAACGTACTAAAACAGACAAAGTTATTTCCAGACGTTTTATTTTTAAGAACTAATAAAAAGAGAACTTTCATTAGAATTTTTTTTAATAAACTAGATGATACTTACAAAGAGTCGTTATTAATGTCGTTTGATGCGTCAGTCCATATAAAGTTTTCGTCTTCTGATTCCATTTAAATTTATTCTTTAAAAGTTACCTAATAACATTGTATAACCTTAAAATCCCAAGCGTTAGGTAGCATGCAATTGTGACACATGTCACATTCGTTATGGGTTCTCTAAAGTGAACGCCGAGAGCCGCCATGTTGACAACAACATAACATTAAGCCAGTACAGTCATCTTTTTAACTACTCTGATGATTACTTTAGTGTTGGTGAGAGCGAATGTATTTAAATGGATGGCATGAATCCATACGTTATCGAATGAAAGGCTTAGAAAATTATTATTAAGATTTAATTCAAAATTCTTATAGAGTATTCCCTTCAATAATAAAATTTCTCAACATATTATTTAATAAACATCATGTTGAAAAAATGTAGACTCCGGCGAAATTCTTGTGTACTCAGACGGTAATTTTCAAATAAAGTATTGAGAGTTCACCACTCTGACAAGTGTAATCTTTCTTTTTTGGTGAGCACGCTTTATAATTTAGTTTATCCCTTTCGTGGAAATAATTTACGGTTTAAAGACTTTGCTGCTTCGTCTTAGATATCTATACAAATAGTGTTAGATAATTATTATAAGCAAATTACAGATTCTAATATTGATAAAAACTCAATAAGAGTAGCTTCCATTGCTAGATAATAGTCAAGAATTAAGTTGTTCTAATAAAGAAAACATTGAAATGTCGTAGTTATTTGTAGATAATTTAATTTTGATAGGAAATTTAATAATTTAAGTACATATTGGCATACGTAGTTTGTTATTTCGAGGAATTCATTTACTACGTAATTTTCAGAATTTTAAGAAAGAAGTATTTGTTATAAAATTTAACGTATCTATCTGTGTTAGTTGACGTATAGACCGTTTGACAGTTCGTATGTCTTTCTTGTGAATATTGTAGTCCAACATGGTAAGTTCCGTCCGTTATTGTGAAATATCTGAAAAAATCTCTTAATATTTTAACCGTAACTACTTTTTCTAAATGTGAAACGTCTAAGGGCTTTAGTTAGAACACGTTAGATACTATATTTTTGGTATACCATGAAAATATATTTTAAAGTTTGCTAGTGAACATTATTATTTAGAAGTTTGTCGAAGTCTGTTTATTTGACTTCTTATTCATAATTACGATGGTGAATAGTACTTTAAATATAAGCTAATAGTTTTTAGATATAAACCAATACCAAAATGTATCTATGTTTTGAATTATGAAATTTTCTACTTTATTTATGATTGTTTTCAGGCTCGTGGTCCGAAGAAGCACTTAAAGCGTCTTAATGCTCCTAAAGCATGGATGTTGGATAAACTCGGTGGTGTTTACGCACCACGACCATCCACTGGTCCTCACAAATTGCGTGAATGTTTGCCGCTCGTCATCTTTCTCCGCAACAGACTAAAGTATGCTCTAACCGGTAACGAGGTACTCAAGATTGTTAAGCAGCGCTTAATTAAAGTTGATGGCAAAGTGCGAACGGATCCAACATATCCCGCTGGATTTATGGGTGAGTTATTCAAATCAAAACAAAATGTTATTAATAACTTCGTCAGACTTAATTTTTTATTTTGAAAATTGTTTTTGAAAGATGTTCATCAGAAAGTTTCACATTATTGGTTTGCTAATTTCCTTAGCAATTCTTCTTAAAGCTATTAATATATTTTTTATAGTCATTAATATAGGACATTATTAATGTAATTTATAATAACAAATATTTCTTTTTACAGATGTTGTGTCTATTGAGAAGACCAATGAGCTGTTCAGGCTAATCTATGATGTTAAAGGTAGATTCACAATTCACCGTATTACTCCAGAGGAGGCTAAGGTAAGTAAATTATTCTCATCACCATCTATGAATACTGTCAATCTTGACTTTGGAATATATTCTTCTGTGACACTTAAGTTAATATTTATTAGGTTAATCTAAAACCGTATTGTAAACATTATAATATTGTTTATATTATTTAAATGTTTAAACTTATCATAAAAGTTTTGCATAGCACAAACTAAAAATTGCCTCTATATTTTGAATAGAACCTCTATTGTAGTAGTAGTTTACATCTTAGCTCTCGCATCAAATAATAATTAAAATCTTAAAAAATTTTTTTTTATTAGTCATGTTTTATGTCAGTAAACTAATTAAATAAATCTTTTTATAGTACAAGCTGTGTAAGGTTCGCGCTGTGGGCACAGGCCCCAAGAGTGTGCCATATCTCGTTACACATGATGGTCGCACTGTGCGCTATCCCGACCCTCTTATCAAAGTCAATGACTCCATCCAGCTTGACATTGCTACTTCTAAAATTATGGATTTCATCAAGTTTGAATCTGGTATGTTCTGCGAAAATTTTAATTACATTTGTTATTATAGTTGGTTTTTTCTATAAATTTATATAAACTGATAAAAGAATGTTTGTTTATTACAATATAAATCATTATTGATGCACAAATTTACCTAGTAAAATTTTTAGCTTTCTTTGTAACTATTGTTATATATATATATTTTGTTATTTTGTATCGACTTTATCTTAATAAAAATATTGTTTAGGTAACTTGTGCATGATTACTGGTGGGCGTAACTTGGGGCGTGTGGGCACTATTGTGTCCCGTGAACGCCACCCTGGTTCCTTCGACATTGTGCACATCCGGGACTCTACTGGACATACATTTGCCACTAGGTAATTTATTTTAATTTTGTCCGTAACAATCTTATAGTTGAATGTTTAGGTATATCATGTGTTGTTTCTTTGCTCGTAAGTTAAAAAATATTGAAAGTTATTGTCTATTACATTATTATATTTAATTTACAAGTAATTTTTTTTATTTATCTAATCTTATAAATAAAGTAGGAAGTATTAAGAATAAAAAATTCTGAATGTCTGTGTTGATACACTTGTTCCTAATGAAACTGTCATGTTTGTTGCATATTTCGTAAATACATGTCTTAGCTCTTGTGTGAAGGTACATACTCAGCAGAGGGAATATTGAGCTGTTTATTTGTATATCTCGTAAGAAGAGTCTGATATCTTGTCTAATACTTTTAATTTGTTATACAGGATGAACAATGTATTCATTATCGGCAAGGGCACCAAGCCGTACATCTCCTTGCCGCGCGGCAAGGGTGTGCGTCTCACCATCGCGGAGGAGCGTGACAAGCGCATCGCCGCCAAGGTCGCCGCACAGTGACCGCTACATTATTAAAACATAAGACCACATATACAACCTCTTTTATTTAATTTCTGCTATATTATTTGTAGTGGTCTAACAAATTAACCTCAGTTTCGCTTGGTGTTTAATGACAAAGGCGTTGTGAATGGTACAGTGTTCGCTCTAAAGAAATCTTTGTGTAGACATTTGGAACGGCAATCCTGTGAAATTGGATTTGCAATATGAGGGTAGTAGTTAGCCAGACCGTTTCGAGAAACCCTGCTACCAACCAAATGTGGCCTAGGAATTGAGTCTAAAATTATAGGGATGTTAATCTAGGCAAGTGGGTTAAGAAAAAATATGTAAAAACCGATACATTTTTTTCGTTTTTTGTGTAAGTCCTTTGTTCGATTCCTTGTAAATATCGAGTTGACAAATATCAAAATTGTATTGAAATACCTTCATAAAATTACATGTTAACCGCTGAAATTATTAATCTTCCGACTTATAGATAAGAGGCTACTGCATTACGAATAAAAAGCGATAAATAAGATGTATAGAAAAACTTTCGTAGATTATATATTTCAACATCAAAATTTTTTTACATATTCTATATAAAATACTGTACAGTAAAATAATGTAGCATTAATATATGTACTAATCTTATTATAACATGAGACTAGACATTGCTTACGTTTTAGTATTAATTACTAATTGTAATTGGTTTTATAAAATAGATAATAAGTATAATTGTTGCTTAAGAAGAGTGTGACGGCGGAGAGGAATGTGCATGAGGCGAGTGTGCGTGTCGCGCACGCATATGCCGTTCAAGGTCTCGTCGTCGTGCTAAAGGTTTGCCACATCTCGGACACGTATGGAGAGCTGGAGAGACCGGCGAGGGGTCAGACGATCTCGCCGCGTGTAGTCGCACATGCTTGTTGAGATTGGAGGGGTCACCAAATGCTCGTAGACAATGTCGGCAGCGAAGCGGCTTGTACCCCGTGTGCGTACGGATGTGTATCTTCAGGCCGTACTTCCGGGAGTACAGTTTGCCGCAGTACAGGCAGGCGTGGCCGCCGTGCGACCGCCCCCACGCCGCCGCCAGCGCCTCCATCGCGGCACTCGTCGCGTCGTCGGCCGGCAACGGAAGCAGCGGCCATTGAGGTATCGCCGCGCCGTACGGGCGGAACGCGGAGGTTCGCTGCGGAGCCGACTGCTCGAGGCGGTCTAAGCAGGCCTCCCAAAAGGCGGCGAGCGAATAATCCCGGCAGGAGAGGAAGAGATGCACTTTCAACGGATTCGGCTGCTCGAACTCCACGCCGCATTTATGGCAAACGTAATTCTTCTTACCTAGAAAATAGATATAGTTAAATTATTTTGCGAGTTACAACACCTATATAGAAAGCAGCCTTTAAACTTTACCTCCAGTTATCAAATACCAAAAATCCATACTATTGTAATAATAACAATTAAAAATAGTGCCAGTTAATTATTATTTTTATAGCAAAATCCAAATAAGAATGATAAATTTTGGTTTAAACATTTGTTAAGAAATAACCAAACAAAGAGATGCAAAATTTTGTGTACCAGGTGAAAACCTCTTACTCTTTTTTTGCGACAATCTCATACTCTAAAACAGCAGTGCTGATACAGCGTTTACAATACATGGGTAACTAGTACGGCGAGTAAAAAAAAAAGAAAAACCATTATAGAGAGCAAATTTCACAATATGTAACCACGGAATCGAAGTAACTCCGTTGCGTTAGAACTCAAACACTTTCTGCACAAAATGAAAATTTAGTTTTCATTACGTTTAGTTTTGAAAGCAGTATCTTCTAGCTCCATCCATAATAATTTACAAATTAAATATCGAAAAAGAAATGTGGTTTCTTATGTATAGGATAATTAAATATACCTTGAATGTTTTTTAACGTTAAGAATGGCATATCGAGAAGTGCCAGCGTGGCATCATCGAACCACAATTGCAGCTCTTGGAGCGGTGCAGCGTCAGATTGCAAACGGAGCCGTAGCGTGCTCGTCGATTCTGATGTTGAGGGAGAACGTAGCTGAGCTAGTGACACTGACGTCGCCGTGGTTGCGGAGCTTGAGGCGCAGAGCAGCAGCGACGCGGCTGGGGAGGCGTGGGCGAGGGTTGCGCACACCGCTGCCCCGGCTGCACCTCCGCGTGCACACAGCCGCCCATTCACGTCCAGATCTACGTACACCTATATACAAACATTGATATTAGATAATAAAGCTTTAAAACAAACGTCACTAACTTTGAAGCAGATGTTATACTAAAACCATTATCGTGAAGTGCTATTTAGCAGAGGCGTGCGCTCCATACAGGCAGAAAAGCAGTGCTTTACTTGCCATTCACATATATTTTAACAAAACGTTCGCACATCGGTTATTTTGTACCAATACTTGTTCTGTTGGCATGGTTTGGCTATGGCTATGCTAAAAATCTATGAAAGTTAAAGTTTTTGTGACCAAATAATCCGCCGCATACCCAGTGTCGTAATCCTGTGCACGCCACTGCTATTTAGGAAATTCACACTGCAACGAACTGCGCTCTTTGCGTTAACATTACTTGGTACATTTTTTTCAATGTTTCCAAAAAGAAATACCGAAGAATGGTTGTATGTAATAGTCGATGTGGTCGTTCAATTCCTTAATTATTCCTCATAGGATATTTATTAATGGATAAAAATTAAGAAAAGAGCTAGTCAAATATTATTTGTCCTTTGATATATTTGTTAGTTTTAATGTGGCGACATTTACATGTTTTTAACTACAAGCAAGTTAAAGAATTTTTGCTGATTGTAAATTTGATTATTAATTTTAAATTATCTTGTCTTCTATGAAACTCATAAGGGTATGAGGACTTACATTGTGTGGTGTGAAGAGAGCGTGCTGAAGTGCGGCGCGCAGTTCCCTTGTTCCGAAGGCAGGCGATAGGGCTCCGGGAGACAGCCCGCGCCGCGCCAACGTACGCATGGCGATGACGAACCCTGATCCCGAGCAAGTGCAAGGGATAGACAGGAAGAAATTTGTTTCCTTGCACACTCTTATGGATTAATTGCAAATAATTGCTCAACGTTGTAATTTGTTATAATTATACATTAACAAGTAGTAAAGCCTTGGTGTCAGTGTACACCCGCAACAAGTGCTGTGCTGCAGGTGGAATGCAAGTGGCGCGTGCGCCGCCTGCGCGATGTATTTACGTGCCGGAGGGTGTAAACCCTCTGCACGACACTCCGCCCTCCGACCACCCCTAATACTCCGGCACATATTGTTTTGCAACCCCGCAATCAAAATATCCGTGACAAAAAAAAATATCGCCCTCTAATAACATCATCAAAATTATTTATCCAAGTGTTAAAATCTTTCATTTATAAACCTATTAACATTTTGTATCAAGTGGTATCAATGTAAGTGCCCGCTGGCACCTAAACTTGGTAGTTTAAATTGTTATATTCATGCAGAATAAAAACTAAAAATATATTAAACCATAAAGTATTTAATAAGATATTTAAATAAAAATTCATAATGAAATAAAGATACGGAAGATTTTTCGGTTTATTATATCTTTGAAGACTAATTTAAAATTCACTAATTTTAAAAACTAACAATTCCTGTATATCGCAAAGATTACATTAAAATTTCTGACAGCTTTAAAATACAACAAAAACCCTTTTCTTAATATTTTTAACATCAAAAAATCTACTCTGAAATATATGGTTAAAAAAATACCAGCAGTCGAAACATTATGAATATGTATAAAAAATCACAAATTTTAAATAAAATGGTAAATTTTTTACTGTGTATCAATCTAAATATTTAAACTAGTTACAAAACCAACTGTTACACAGTTTGAATAGATAATTAAATAAACACATGCGATTAGAGTTTTAATAGAATATTTTCTCTGCAGTCAATACTTTGACAAAGTCAGATAAATAATTGAAGGTGTTTTTCAATAAAGTTGTTTCCGTATGAATAAAATTCATACACTGTCTACCCTTTTTTCTAGATATAAAAGGTGTTTAGCAGTGATAGCTTCAGATTTCCTTGTAAGCAATTTGGACTTGCCCCTCGAAATGGAAGACAAACGATATATCGCCCAGAACAGTTTCGTTCCGTGGTTAAAGCTAATTATTATAGTTTACATTATGAGTTTATAAATATAATTTTAGATAAGTTATTTGATGTAACTTTATTACTGTTGTTCATTTAAGTCTTGTTCCGCGGCTTAAAATTAAATAAAACTGCATTAAAATTCTAAACAAATTTATTAAACATTTGCAATTTACAAATATTAAAGTACGCATGAACAACACTTATACACGACATATTTTTAATAAATTATAACGAATTTTGTTAAAGTTAACGAGATATGATTTTAAACAAAAATATGCTGTATTGTAGTTTCAAGAAAGAGGTTTTTTTTGTTTTCTATAGAGACAAATTTGTTATATAAAACGATAATACTAATAAATAACAATTCCTATATATCGCAAATATATTAAAACTTCTGACAGTTTTAAAACCTAACAAAAACCCTTTTTTTTATATTTTTAGCATCGAAAAAATCTACTCCAAAATAAATTGTTAAAAAAAATACCAGCAGTCAAAACATTATGAACATGTAATAAAAATTATAAATTTTAAATAAAATAATAAATTTTTTACTGTGTATCAATCTAAATATTTAAACTAGTTACAAGACCAACTGTTACACAGTTTGAATAGATAATTAAATAAACACACGCGATTAGAGTTTCATTAGAATATTTTCACTACAGTCAATGCTTTTGACGTAGCCAAAGAAATAATTGAAGGTATTTTTCAATAAAGTTGATTCTGTATAATTAATATAAATAAAGCGTAATTTTCAACGATTACATTATTAAATAAAAATCTAAAATACTATGAATAAAATTCGTATAACGTATATTTGTAAAGTCTACTATTTGCTTTGTATATTTACACAATTTGATTTAATTATCACAACGCACGTCGTCGGCGCTCGCCTTCGCTCGCGTGATGTCCTCACGTGCACTGCCGCTACTCTTCCATACCTGGACAATAAGAAACTATGAAGATATAAAGTAATAAAAATAAGTTTATAGTCAATAAAAAAATCCAGGTTTTAGGCCTAAGCCTAAATATTTTTGAAGTTGCTCCCTCAAGTCCACAGTAGCTGTATTTCTCATTCTATAAGTAGGGCAGGGAAATTTTCTCAACTTATCATAAAAATAAGTCACGAGTATAAATTAAAAACAAGAACGTTTTTAAAAATTTTAACATGTTCACAATAACTTTTTTTAGCCGCCAATCTTAGATAAAGCACATTTTTTTTTAATTTTCTGAACGTTTTTTGTTCTCAGAAATAGTTGAGGTCGCCATTTATTTGAATTCAGCTTCGCGCTCGCACTTTTTTTTTGTTTTTATTATTTTTAATTACTTTATACTACATGATTCTCTTTTCGTCCTTTCCTTCTTATTGCGACTCACCTTTTTTCATTTATTGAGTTCAACTTTATATGTCGGTATCTTTTCCGACTCACAATCAACAATAATCAAAAAATTTATGCGCCGTATTTGGAATCTCTTTGATATCGTTTTTTAAAAATGTCTGTTCATTGATTATATCCTAAATATAAATGACGGCATTAAGTATTGCTCCACATCATGGCAGCACGTGAGTTCAAGTGTCATGTTGGTTTACACGTCTGTTGAGCATTGATGAATGTCGCATTAGTGTCCGCGCGTGCCGCGTGGTGTAGTGTACCCCGCAAGGTGTCGTGTAAGTGTCTACACTGAGAATACTTCCCGAGACACGAATACTATTTAATACAAAAAATATCAGTAACAATAAAAGATTACATGGAAATCGACAGTACCAGACGAGCTTAATTCACATTGAGTTTCTTCTCATTTCTAAATGTAACAAATGTATATGTAAAATACTTATTACTGGTGGCGAATGCTGTTTACTATGCGGTGCGATATAAAGATATTTTAGAAAAGAAAGATATTTGACTACAAGTTAAAATGACCTTTCCTTCTCTTTTATTTCTTCTCTTACTCTGTGCTTTTGTCAGTTATCATCCATCTGTATATGTGTACTCATTTTATATTTTAATATCTTTTACTTTATTTGTATTTCCTATATTTATGTAAGTGTATATTTGTCATATCATGTCATATGTATTGTATTGTATATCAAGTAGTTTATTAACGCTGCACCCACACTACTGTTCTCTGCTCAACCTTACGGTTGACTGGTAGAGATTGCCCTTTGGCATTAAGTCCGCCTTTTTGTCCATTTTGGTGTGTGCGAAAAAAGTTTTTTAAATAAAAATAAAATATTATTCAAGTGTCATATCTTAGCAATCATTTGTTCGACACAAGTAACGGTCTTGTTCGTTGTATCGC
>DWHU01001393.1:0-12693 GCA_018247975.1 Parides photinus | reverse complement strand
TGAAGCACCCAGCGTCAGCTCCAGGTGTGCCCCGGCGATCACCCCCGGGAAGCGGCCATATACGTTTATTTTTCGAATTGTGTCTCCATATTTAATGGATATCCAGAGCCACGATAGCCACGCCAGTAATTTCCCATTCGTGTGTCCGCCCCCTACGTGATTAGGTGGTCAATCAGGACTTGTGGTTGTTTTAGGGGACCTATTAAGATCACAATATTATTAACGTTATTATTATACATGATATTACAAAAATGTGTTATATACCGGTGCAATTTTTTTTATTGATTCAAAATATTTTTAAAAGTTATAAATCTGTTACATTTTATTAGACAGTTTCTGTTTCTCAAATTAGTATGTAAACTTTACTTTTACGTTTAATTAGTATTTAAACCTCTTTTCCAAGAATGCCGTATGTTTAATTAACGTTTAACAATATTTAACTACCGAAGTAAATTTTTTATGAACTCTATAATATAATGCTTATATACGATTACATTTAATTGTCAAAGCTTCGAATGAACGTTTTAAAAACCTGAACCTGTAAACATATTAATACAGTACCATTTAAAAATAATAATAGACAAAGCATTTGCCGACTTCGTAAAAATCCATTATATGAAAACTTTTCTGACTTACATATGTCGACGAAATTGACAGTGATTTTCTTAGCAAAGTTTTCATATCAAATATTATATACCTAATATAAAACAGACTAATAATTCTTTTCTTACCATACGTAAGTTAAAAGTATTTTATTCAAGCAAATTTAAATAAACTGTTTACGTAACTTGTTCGACTTGAAAATTGTCGGCAGAAAAGCGAGTAGTAGTTGGGGGTGTGGCGTCGGATATTTAGAAGTATAGCATAAGAAGAAATGCAATTACGTTTTCTCTAAAATAGCGAAACAAAGTTCACGTGAACATGCTACTTTGTAAGAGGTAGAGACAATTCGATGTGGACGTGAGCGCAACTTCGTGAATATTAAAAGCATAGCAGAAAGCGGTATATTTTGAAAATGGTTTGTCTTAAAAAGCACAACAGCAACAATTACCCCTTGGTAAAAACAGCATTTGCCTTAACATGGAGATATTCATAATGAAAATCATCGTCTAATATTATTGTATCAATAGAAATAAACAAATAATATTTTTTCCTATTATTGCAGCTATAAAAAATCCCCTTTAATTGATAAGAAATTATTTTATAAATCGCATATCAAGTAAAGAAGGAAATAAAGAGAAACTTGTTATTTTTATCTATAAAAAAGTCAACAAACATTGCAAATATGACAATTATTGTCACCACCTATCTCCGGAGAAAAGCTCCTTTAA
Organism: Parides photinus; assembly: GCA_018247975.1. Taxonomy (NCBI): domain Eukaryota; kingdom Metazoa; phylum Arthropoda; class Insecta; order Lepidoptera; family Papilionidae; genus Parides; species Parides photinus. The sequence continues at coordinate 11,362 of DWHU01001393.1, read as the reverse complement.
ATACTCAAAATGAAATGGAATTATAAAACTTAAATTGGTGTCTTTACATAAAGACACTTTGACCTTACGAAACGAAGATCTACATACACTAAGTTAGCTGCAATTGGAGTCGTATAAATATCAAGGAGGGGTGAACTGATTCCCAATGACGATGATCATGTCTATTTTGAATGTATAGTTACATAAGTAGCATACCGTTTCAAAACGTTTAACAGTTCTGAAACCGTAAATTCTTTTTGTAGAGTATTTTCCTATTACTCGTAACGCACGTCCCATCCCCTGTCAAGGCTTAAATGCCTTTACAAAAATTGACAGATAACAACCGAAAGTCCGTCCAGTGTAATTTTATCTCTGAACTGCTATAGAATATAAATTCTATACTAGAGAATATAAACACTATATGGAATTCTATGTACACCATAGAATAGAGTTAAATCCAATGAACTTTTTTATATAATATTTGTCGAAATATACGGTATTCGTTACATATCAACTGCTGTTAGGAATTTACGTACAAAGGCATTTAAACAGTTTGCCAACAAAAATGTTGATTGGCTTAATAAATTAAAATAAATGTTATCAATGATATAATTACGTTGGTTTTCTCACAGGTATTCAGTCTAAGAAGTTTTTAGACATAAATATCCATCGCACTGTTCACCACTGCTTAACATTAGTATCCTTAATAGACACTTTTCAATCTGCATCAGGTCTATAGCCAGTTGGTAATTTAGTAATTAAAAATAATAACAATCTACCTATAGCGAAACTTTTTGTGATTGATTAGTATAATGTTATTATAGACAGACGAGATACAGACGGATACCTACATGACAGAGTAGACAACAGAAAGACGATATGCAAGAATTTGTTGGTTCAAAATGGATTCAGATAGCCAAGAAAGAAAAGATGCTTTTATCGACAAAATGCTTCATAGCTGACTTTTCATTTATTTAGTTCTTGTTTGATTTTGTCATGCGACTGCAGTTCATAAATTTGGAATATGCAATGATTATCATAAACACAATTTAGAGTACCTCATAAAAGATAAATCATATATAATCATAAATAATATGAGATAAATCTAAACAGATTGATCCTGAAGAAAACGTCGCAATTTACGTCGCAGTCGGAAGAATGTATGAAATCGTGAATGTTTTTGTTACTCTAATTTTAAAACATCTTGTCGCCATCGGCGTTCGCTTACCTACAGTGAAGTGTCCCCTTTGTCCTTCGAATAATAATGAATTTAACCAGACATGTATGAATTAAAGATTGAACTGAATTTCATATACATTCATGACATTGACGCGTTACTGCGTCGCTTCCACGGGGATAATATATTCGGATTTTGCGAAATTTAAACTGCGCAGTGGTTATGAGCCTTGGTTATGAAATAAAACTAACCTTCTCGAGTGTTCTGATAAATTTCTATCCTCCATTTCATAATTTTAGCATACATGTTACTGTTGAATGTAGGTCCTCCCAAGATGGAGTATAAAGTCTAAAGCACTCTTCGCTCATGACTTGCCGAATATTATATTATAACTTGATAACTACTTGTGGGTCTGTTTTATATCTACGTTTAACAGACATTTAACTTAGTCTTCTCTAGAAAAAACAAGATTTGTATGCATGTGATTATTTATTACAAATAATGAAAATATTTGAAAGTGCTCTAAATTTAAACAAAAAAATAACTGACTCAGCGCCTTTTGTCACAATGATAGAGGCGGGGTCTTTTATCAACAACAGTAGCCAAGTGCGGGTTGGCGGATGTCATAATATTTACACAAACTAGAACATAACAGTTTCCTTAAGATGATTTTCTTCAATGGAAGCTAAAGCTCATCAGGGATCGAACCCGCACCCCTTCGAGATGTTTAGCGCATTCGAATGCCTTACAAACTGAAACACATTGGCTTCATAATTTAAATACATTGTCTTATAACTCAATAGTTCGATTTTACGTATTACTGAATTATAGCAAATAACTTCCGAGTTGTTAACCTGTACTATAACGTAGGGTCTTCTGTGACCTTCATGTACGGGGTTCGCTAAGGGTTACGATAAGTTTACGTGACTTTTTATTTACGGCTGTGATTTAGTGCCGATAAGGGTTATGTCCCTTCAAATGCACGCTGCCTGAACTACTTGTATCGATAGTCATCGAAAATGTACCTTGCGTACGACGTACATTTTATATTTAAATGTTCACTATTACAATAAATATACTACTTCAGGTATTGATAAAAATTTTATCAAACTGTTTATATTAATTATTCGGAATTGTCATTAATATTAGAAGAATACAGTAATAACAAATTAAGAATAAGAAGCAATTGCTCAGCAAACGGCAATAGGGCGCTTCTTTCGAAATTAAGTTAATAATTCAAAATAAATTCCTACGTGGCCTAACAATGTAGGTACTTATTTTATTATTTAATAGTTTATCACATTAAACCTCGTAATTTTCTTTCGTCGACCTTTTTGGATAAATTACTTCTATTTTTGGTATAGTGCGTTTTACTCTACTGTATGAAAAATGAGAAAAAAAATTGTCAATACAAAAAAGTAATTGGGAATTTGGATCAGCATTTTATGTAATGTGGACGCTTCATTATTAACAATTACCGTAACTATTTTAACCCACACCCACACCTACATACAATCTATTGATAAATAAAACCGTTTAAAAATAGATGTATTTGCTTTGCTATTTGAATGATGTCACAATTAAATGTCAAAACATGACAAATATGTCAAACACGGACGCACGGACCGGACGGATAGTGAATGGTCACAGCAGAGGTCTTTTTTCGGCAAAAATCTATAAAAACAAAACCTTACTCGTTGGCAAGTTCGTCTGTATTCAATAGTATGAATTACGAAACATGTTAAAAATCTACAAAGGGTTAAAATCGAAGACATATCGAATATAGAAATTATTAAAATCCTAAAAATAGGCTTTCATCTTTCGTGAAAACTGCCGACTCGGATAACTGTCATCCGTAAGTAATAGCAACTTAGGTTTTTGATGTTCAGCAATTTTGTTTTCATATCAGTAAAGATTGTCGTAATATGGGATCGATGACCCTGACGTGAATTTAGCCTTGACATGATGTCGTCATCTAAGCCGGTTCACTATATAAAAGAGATGATATATTGACAGAATTTATTTACGTTAATAAACCAAAATGACCTTTTATATATGACCTCACAACAAATTAATTTTATGCAAACTTTATAGTCGAAATATTGTTTGGTCATGAAAATACAATAAATAAGGCAGAGGCGTTAATTAATAGATAGAAACGTTAGCATCGTCTTAGATGAAGTCGACAATACATTTCATATATATAGTAAATAAAATAAGTGATACTAACATGTGTATAATAGTAAAAAAAAAACTTTAACATAACCTATTAATGTACAAATTCGAGGAGATATTACCGTTAGTGACAGTCAAATAATTAAAAAGTTTTATATAGGTAAGCTAAGTTAAAGTTAATACGAATTTAAAAACATAACTGATGTTATTCGTTAAAGTTATGAAAAACTCTTTATAGTTTTTCTGAACTGCTAAAAAAATATCAACGGAAAATTTAAATGCTATATAGGTTATTTTTCATAACAACTGTAATCGAAATTTGCTGGCGCGCTGAATCGAAATCTTAGGACGAGAGGTTTTGTGCTATTTTATTTGTATGTGCAATACATTTAGTAGCCGAGCAACCATTTTAATTTGCATTTTTTTTTAATAAACACGATATAAAATTCTAACAAGGCATTTTGTTTATTAAAACTAGGTTACGGCGAAATTTTTACGAGTGCATTTATGTAACAATTAAATTAACCATAATGATGAGAAATGTATTTTTTTAATCAAAACATCAAAGTACATCTATCCTTGATCCCAAAGAGTATTTAAGTTTTAACTATAAATTAAAGCAGATTAGTGACTGTCCTCTAAAAACTTTTTACTAGACTTTGTAAACAATGCTTTATATATATTTTAGTTTATATTATGTTACAATTTCAGCACATTTTTTTAATTCGATTATATTAGACGGTTTTAAGATTAACCATTTATCACCTGAGATTTATTATCTAACGCTGGGCTTGACAGGGGATAGCCATCGCGTGTACCCAGTTTAAATATTATCATTTTCTCACTAACTATTGTACTCTTCATATGTTAGGAAGAGCATAAACATAAAAATATTAAAAAAAAATTGCAATATGTAATATTTCCAAAATGAATCTCTGTATTTAAGTGCAATCTTATATAAAAAAGCAACTTTGACATTTTATGACCTTACAACCTTGAAATTAGTGTACTATAAATACAGCTAAATTGTCTATACGTGTTTTTAAGTGACATTGCTACATTCAAAGCACAGACAGTTTAAAGAAGACCTCTTAACCTTTACGCGAGCACTACCGGTGCTGTATAATTATGAGATTTTGTAGTTTTTGTTCCGATCCTTCTTGAATATAGAATATAGTGTAAAAGTATTAGAATATTGCTTTTAATTATTTAAGCATTGTGAAAATAAGACTTCTTAAGATAGAAGAAATGGAATGAAGAAATGTCTGCTGTATCTCTAAATGCTTCTGCTAAAATTTTCCAACAATATTGTATAATACATTAATAACTCAACAATTATATTATGAATAAAAAACGCAATAGTTGTCTCTATTGTATGACATATAACATGTTTATATTTACTTGAAATGTATGTCAATAATTTAAAATTAATCAACATTCATTAACAACAAAATTTTAATGCTTAAGTATGTTACAACACTTTCTTATTTTTTTAAATTGTTGCTCATGAAAACGGTTGACAAATGCTAAAATTTAAAATATAAACAGAAATTTTCCACAGAAACACCGGAGTTTAAAAACTTCTAGCATTATTCAATGTGACGCGAGGAGGGGACAAAAACTATATAGAGCAGTTAACATATTATTCTTATCCGTCTCGCCGCATTCGGCGTAGTTTGAAAAGGGTTTCGGCGGCTTTGGATTTCTCTCGAAAATAAAATGTACGATTTAATTTATTGTCACGTCGAACCCTAGAGATCAGCAAATCTCCCCATCGACCTGTATCCACGTCAGTCGATATAATCCCACCAAATGAATCAGGAGCAGTACTCCACAGTATACTTATACGGTTTTGCTTTTTGTTACATCCCAAAAGGTTTTACTGGAACATTATAAGAATCTTAATCATCATTTTAATTGCAACGCCTGCTTATTATATGTTAGACATTATCTTCGAAATATTCTTTTTAATAGAAACAATTTAGAAAAGATCGAGGATTAATTTTATTAACTTTCGGATGGTTGTAAATAAGAATAGATACCTGGTAATTATGTTTAACTCTAATTGTGTAAGACTTTTAAATAAACACTAACATCCTAAGATAAACAGTTAATTAATAAATAATTCAAAGTATTTAAATGTTTTTAAATAGTTAAACGTATGACATAATAACGCGTTTGAAGTTTAACGAAAGTCGTAGCTAATTAAATGGTTACGCAAAATGGCGGCGTTGCCTTAAATTGTGCGGTCGATGTGAGGCATAATAATCTAAAACTGGGTCTATCTGAATATTAATTTAACCGAGTTTTTGTAGTGACAGAGAATGTAATAATAGAAAATACTGTAAAATTGCTTTTTAACAGCATGTAGCGATAAGACAAGCTGCACGTTCAAGTTGCCAATACACAATAGAACAAGCTCATTACAGTATTATATCAGATCTGTAGATGTTATGAGTCCAGCACATTTCCAGAATTTCATCATGATATATCAGGTCCTATGTTTATTGTTATATTAGTTATTAATAGATACGACGATATATCAAAACACAGTAGTTCATAGGAGATATTTAACAACAAAACCGCCTCAATACCGCTACTACTCTTATATTGAATTTATATCGCCGTAATAGCATTGAATTTTCAGCAAAAGTTGAAAAAATTTTTTAAGCATTGTAAATACCTAAAAATCTGTTATAACTTAATACTAAATGTAAGATAGAGATAATAAACATACTGTTTAATTCTACATGTAACAGTTTATATATGTATGCCTATAATAAAACAGACAAATAGATAATTATTCTATTTATCCTGAATGATATGCAATACGGTATTTTATGGCTGTAACGCATTTGCTATTATTTTAATAAGTCACATAGTTTACATTTAAATTACATATAAATCTGCAATAAATTTAATCATGTTAAGATATGTTTATTGACTAAGCAAACGTTCGGTATCTGTTTGATACTAACATGTATACATTTTTTTTCTCGTTTTCCTGGTCTAGTGGGTTCGGGGTTGGTGGCTCTTTATTTATTTTTTAACTTTCTTTTTTATTTAATTTCAGAATTTTTATTTTTATACATTTTTCATCTTTCATACTATTTTTGCTTTCATACTATCGTGTATATTTGTGTGTATAATTAATTTAGAAAAATTTCATTTATTACAATGAATATACATTAGATCTCAATTTTATTAAATGGTTAACTCACAGGCATACGTTAATAAAGTCACGGATTCGATAGGTTTTAAATGAATGATGCTTTCTGAACACAGATGTAGATTAAAGATGTGTTATAAACGGTAATCATTTTATATTTGTATTACACTTACTAAGTACCATACACCAGCGATGTGACGTTTCATATATTAATTAGATTATAATATAGCTTTTACTAAAAGTAATCAAAAAGGCTTTCTTTAAAAAGCTACTTTTTCTAGGTACAAAGAACTTCAAAGAAGAATAAGTTAACTATAAGTTATTGACAGAGGTATATACAAAGAATCTGACCGTACATATCAAACATCAGTGAATTGTTATTGAAATTTAAATTATACTAGATCAAATGACGTATATTTTCTTTAATTTTCTATACCATCACCAAGCTAACTTCATTATAAAAAGTAAAGGTTTGTTAATGTACGATCATTCATAATGTATACAAGTCAGACCTGGTTTACTTGGATGGTCTCCAGAAATTGCTAGTTATTTCTCGACAAATAAAACATTTAATATAGAAATGAATGGGCGTCTATCATTTGTCCGTCATGTCGAATACATCGAGAGGGTACGGTCAATATCAGCTAAAAGTGTTTTATTGCTGCCGACATTCAGTCTTCGTTACAGGACGTAAATCTGAAATGATCTGGTACGCGACCATACATATCGTACATGTACGTGTGTATTAGTCTTGCTCCCTTTCACTCACTCATAGTATGTATGGTCGACAGTTCGTAATCCCGTGTTTAATCACAATGCGTGAAGTAATTTGTTTGTTTCATTGTTTTCTGCACGCACGAGTTCGAAAATTATTACGTATCAAAACTGTTACAAAGTTATACGAGTATTTGTTTTAAACACTTCTAACGTGAATTTTATTACTGACAAAACTCGAATATTGTTGTCTTTGTAAAATATTATAATGCATATATTGGTTTGATGTTAGTATTTATAATTAGCAGAATTATTAAAATACAAACTGTGTTAAATTTGTGAAACTATTCCTTAAAGGGTAAAAATATTTAGTACTTTTACGTATTGCTTTGCAATTACCTATTGCAAAATGACCGTAGTTCGACAGCAGTCTGCTCGAGGCGATTACAACGAATTCTTGAAACTCTAATTTTTACCACAGAACATTCCATATAATGGTACAGTAAAGAATAAAATTCTTTTATAAATACCCATGGATTACTTTAATCAAATTAAAAGTCCAGCACTGGACGTGTAATGAGATTATAACATAAATCCCACTGAGTATATATGTGGTAATATTTTAAGTACAATTAACTTAAGAACTCTTCATCTTATAAACCTGCCACCATCGTGTGAAATAAACATTAATAGTTACTTCATTTTCTACAGAAAGAGGTAATTTTCTGTGCAACGATAGATATATTATTTATACTTTGTATACCAGAAGAAAAAATATAATGTTAGCAAAAGTAAAGTATATAGGAACAGTCATATTACCCCACCTTTTGTTCACTAACGAGTATCATTTTATAAAAAAATAAGAGAGCTCCTAAAATCATTGGCTATAAATCTACCAGAATTTTTTTTCAGGTTTAATGTGTGCGCTCAGGCAGGTATAACCATTAGGGAAGTTTTTACAGACGGACGAGGAACGTATGACGGTTTATTTAAGAGGTTACATTACTACGCCTTCCCAAACAAGAAACCACAAAGTATCGTTAGGCAATAGCGATGTAATGTCCAACCTTCTCTCTCTCTTCTTTTGATTAGATTTCTCTTTAGACCGTTCCGTATATACTATGATGCTCAAAATAACGAGATCTACTAACGTGAGAAAAAACTAGTTATCTATGAAGCACTCTTTATGCTTTTGGTAAAACTTGTTTGTGACATAATTTTGCGGGCTTAGCCATCAATTTTATGTTTCACGTCATTTCGAACTATTTAGGAGACGAGCAGCGCCGGACAGTTTTCATGTTTTTTATCACTTTGTTTATAAATTATATTAGATGATATTTTCCTTCCTCAATCATAAAAAGTGATTCATTATTTTAATAACGATACAATCATCGTGCAAAAAATTTACATGACTTTCTATACCTATGTGCATAATTCGAGTGTCATGTCGGTATCACACGTGGTTAAAATTGTTACAATTATAACTTACCATCATTATTTTAGACTAGTTGCGATTTTTTCTGATTTATTTAAGCGTACGTATATCATGTTCAAGCTAAATATAAATACGTTTATGTAACATTATATTGAGTTTTTAATAACACACAAACATTAAATGTACAATATTTGATAGAAATACTTAATACATTATACCAATACTGTTATCAGTACAATGAAATATATAATAAGACATCAGTCATCAGATCATTAGCATCTTTCTTTTCAATAATAACTATTAACGGACTGTGAATACTTGAATCACATGTCTCAAATACTTAAATGTAGGTAGATATAATGTTATTAATAGTTGTGGCTCCAGAATGCACACGTATTTTAATGATTTCCTAATGAGCCTTAAGTGATTTAATTGATCCATTGTTTAAATTAGAACCGGTATATTTTATGTCGTTCATTAAACTGCTTCCATGTTTAACTTGTACAAATATTATCGCTTTAAAAATTCATCGCCATGAACTGCATTGTTGACAAAACTTAGATAATATGTCTTATATTACAATAGCATTAGATATATTTACCTTAGATTATTCTACTTTTGTATCATTGTTTCCATGCCCAATCAAGGTTAAATTGGCGAGTAAACAAAAAACCGGATTGGAAAATACACATTCGTGTACAATTATTGGCAAACTATGTTTATACAATGCAGGCGGCCGTTTACATTAGCTCCTCTTTCCGGATTAATTTTGAAGAAATTAGGAGCGCTAAACGAGAACACCTCACATAACTTGAAATAATCACCGTGTCGCCGCCGACCTTTACAAAGAAACATGCGAATAATAATGATAAGCCATAGTTTCAAGGTCAAGTTTTATAAACACATTTCATTTTTAAAATATTGACTGACTTGATGCACTCGTAGAAAATGTCACAACAGCGATAATAACATGTGAAATGTATCCGCGCGCGCAATTCGCCGGTACGAATAGTTCATTCGTCGTTATCGGGAAACGTAAGTACAGTTCGATGCATTCGTTTCGGGCGTACGTAGTGCGGGGGCGCGCCGCGAAGGCAGCGCGCTCACTCGCGGTCAGGAGAGGACTGCGAGCGCGATCCGCCGCGCCGCGCCCGCTATCGCCGCCGCCGGTCGCTCGGGTGACAGCGGCAGCGGCAGCGGCGGCGGCAGCGGGCGGCGACCGCTCACTCGAGTGAAGCAGACCCTTAGAAACGGCACAAGCCGGCGCTCCGGCTCGCTGGCTCAGCAACGCACCGACCTGAATCATCCGCAGCGCGTTAATAACGCAAATATTTCCACATTGACCCATTGATATTACACAGCCTGCACACATTTTATGTGCCGTGCGATCCGAATGGGCTCAATGGCCGGCACTTAACTGGTTTAATAACGTTCAGTAATGTGCCATTAATCAACAAGGCCTTTATATTTACGTGATTATATTTTATTATATAATATGAAAATTATGTGTTTTATGATTCTAAACTTTTAAAGTCTTTTACAATATTGACAAATTTAGGCGAAAGAATCCTTCGCTACTTGAGACATGTGACGCGCCGGGAGGATGCTGTGGAACGTATTTCCGGTAATACAGGGAGGAGTGTATAGAGTCAGGTGCCGTGGGCGAACTCCGTTACGCTATATGAACCAAGTCAAGAGGGCTAACCCATGCGTCAGTTAACTAAAACGCCCCTTAAGCATACGATCGTGAGAAATGGAGAGCTGTGTCTAATTATCGTGCCAGACCATGAATGCTCTGCCAAAATCATGCTAAAAAAAGGAAACCCCCACAACTAAGAATACGCCTTCAACGAGGATATTCCGCCGATCTGTTGCAACTTTACTTGTCTTTAGGGCTATGTTGATAACTTAGCTTCTCCTGTGAATTTCGTCATTTTCGATTAGATTACGTAAATAAATTCCGACCGTAGCGTTTCCGTAAAATATTTAATATCTACCTAATTATAAATTCGTTTACAAACTTGACATATTCACTCGCCTACCAATAGAAAGTTCTTAGCATGATAAGAAAGTTATATTAACACGCATTCACAATATCCTCAAGCAACGTTTGCAATTAAATTTTGTTAAATTTGTTTCCTTAAATTAACGAAAACAATTACTGTTGCTGCAAAACGCACCCTGTCTTATTTTAAGGATATTGTTCATTCTGAACCATGATGTCAAACTACTTCACAGAGACATGCGGGCATAACGAAGGCCTCTTGGCTTCCGGGCGAATTCGCACTCGATAAAACGGAAAATAGGTGCCTACTGAGAGACACTTAACGTAGCATGTGATAGCGGGAAACGTTTGTGACAGTCGGTCGTTGCGATTAATAGCGTTATCTATAGCATTGATAATGTTACAAGTGTAATGTAGTCGAAAGTTAAAACATTTAAAGTAAACCATATTTATTTCATTTTAGGTAGTGAGTAATTCAGGAAAGCTCGTCAATATCAAAAATAGCGTATGATAATACTTAACGCGTAAATCATTAAATGAATCGGAACGTTATCCTTTTTCAATGTTTAAATAATAATGTAACAAATATATTACTTATTATTATGGCAACGTCTGCTTCACGGACGCTACGCTTGAACTTCAAAGTAAACTGGATCGACTTTTCAATAACTGTATACGTTTCATTTTCAGTCTACGTAAATATGACCA
>DWHU01001392.1:0-12697 GCA_018247975.1 Parides photinus | reverse complement strand
TTTTTGTCAAATTTTGTGTGTGCAAAAGTTGATAAATAAATAAATGAAATAAAATAAATGAATAAATATAAAAATTGTATGTTGTGCTCTGTTTTTTTTTCGATTTGTTATGTTGTAATTAAACATATTAAATATTATTAAGAACCCGATAATATTTATAATAAAATTTCACAACAAATGTGATAGAACGCCAATCTCAGCTTCAGTTCTCATTAATAACCTAACAAGCATTTCTGATATCTCTACAAAATTCATTTTAATACATAGAACTTTTACTATTGTTGTAAAATATGCTAATTGTTTTAGATATTCTACACTGCTTAACGTTCTTATATCTTGTTTCAGATTGGCAAGGAGATCGTCGTTCCGCGCCGCGGCGTCGCCGATTGGCGTGAAGCGTCGCGGTGGCGGCTCGCCGGGGAGCTCGCCTGCTCCTGCTTCTCCTGCACCCAATGCTTCCAAGCTCTTCCGCCCCGGCGACTTGGACTTCCCACCGCCCCCACTAAAGGAATCAGCCGGTGAAGCCATCTACATATACGACGACCGTCAATATTGAGATCGACTTTACACGTTGTGTTACGTCCGCGACTAAATTGTTCAACGGCTTGCGTACGCGCATCTACGTACTACGTTAACGTATACAAGTGCGCATTGCTCGCTCGTGCAAAACTATTAGTGTTGTATGGTGAACACACGTGATATTGACTCCCAGGACCTGATATTTTATTCTTGCCGGACTTTTGCAATATGTATGTAATGTGGGACCCCAACTGGAAAGTATTAATGATAACAATAAAAATCGATTAACAAATCGATATGTGAAAAGTTGATTGTAATAAGTTGTTGGTAATAAAACAACTTAAGCTAAGATTGCTTATAATGTGGCAGCCGATGAATGTATATAATATTAAACGTTCGAATATCTTCATTTATTATATATTAGATAGATATTGAAGACTCTGCTATTAATTTATGAGCTTGATTGTATAATGTCGAATAGTTATAGTTATATGCAAGTTTGCTCTTTCTGATCAGAACTAGCTTATGGCGACATGAATATGTTTTGCTCGCCAAATTGTACCGTAGAAATAAATAGCTTTTTAATATAGGAATTAGTTCTCAAGGTTAATTCCGTTTTAAGTCATCTTTTACACTTCTCAAATATTTAACGGTAGCTATGAATAAAATTGAAATAACCGATAGATTTATATTGAACTCACTAATAATAAGTAATTGGCTTTTCTCAAAATATGGCCTCCTATGTATAACTAGATCCAATTGGCTACATTTTGGCAGGAAAAAAGTTTTGTACCTGTTAATTACGCCAATAAATAAAAATATGTATTTTTGAAGTACTGTAACAATATTTTCTATTTCATCACGTCGTTTCCTTCTTAAACATTGATCTATTTCTATCATTACTATACTTGAAATTAAATTTTCGTTCCAACTCCTTTGTACTTCTTATTTACAACTTTTATTTATTGACGCAATCATTGTTTATTTTGTTTAAAACAAACGTAAAACGTTCTCCAAGATGTATGCTGTTCATTTGTTTAACACAAATTATTGTGGTAATTCATCAGCTGATTTCGTTATTAAATATATGTAAAGTTTTGTGTCCATTATTACATTTATTACTTAATTATTATTATAGTTTATCAAGGTTGTTGGAATTGTTTTATTTTTTATGTACAAATATCAATTAAAATGATATAAGATGTATTTTAGTTTTAAGCAAAGCATCGGATCTATCCAAGTTACAATGTTGACTCAAGGCGATCCAGATGCTAAATACTATACTCCAGATAACGGATGCTTAAGACATTATCATTTATTGTATTACTATAAATAGTTGATTTAACCTAAAAGTTGCAGTAATTGAACAAAAATGCAATAAAACCAAAGAGTCACAATCATCTTAACTCTTTGTAATGTTCCTTATATATTTTTTTATTTTGCATGATGTGTAGAAGAAAAATGTTCGATGTTTTTTTATTTATTTTTAAGCCAAACATTTCACATAATATCATTCCAAATTAAGATTTGTAAGCGAAAGTAATTATAAAACGTGATTAGGAGAATATCTATTATTACAAAATATAAAAATATGTGAAAAATGTATGGTTGTTTAATTTTTATACTTTTAAGTTCTATAAATTTACATTTTCTTAACAGTACAGTAAAGACTCACTTTGCTTTTGATCATGATTCCATCTGATTTTAAATGATTTACGGTGTCTTGTCAAAATGTTAGGTAATACATTAACTTCTATATATATTTACAATCTTTTATAAAAGTCGCAGTGTTGATATTCAACCCGATTACACATCTGTCCTTTTCCTTTCCTTCGACGTTAATTAATCTAATTTCATACATTTAATATCGCTTTTTAGTCATCAGTAAAAAACAGTTCTGATTATTATTAACCAAATAATGACAAGGTTGTATTACGACAGGACGTGATAACACTTTGTCTTATACAATAATAAGTATTTTTTAATCGAAAAAATAAATTGTTTGTTAAATAACTTTTCTATTACTTTATAACCTCAAAATAAATTTTGGGACAATATCTTTATCCACATATTTAATGGTGAATTTTTGTATACACATTAAAGTACTTACAAATATTTAAAAAACATTGTGTTTGTCAGAAGCGAATGTGGCGTAAAAAGTATACCCGATAATGTTTATAATAAAATTAAATTCTATAATTAAATAATTTTATAAATTATTAAAAGGAATAGTACACAAATTTCTTACTTAATTTTTTTTACTTTTTTATCATTATAACCGATGAGATAACTGCTCGTATCTTTTGCTACTTCTTTTTTACTAAGGTTGGCTAAATTCTGAATAGACTTTTGATACAGAGGTATACCGTCTAAGAAGGTGCGAATATTAATATTTTCATTTATCCCGTGAACCAAAAATTTTGTCTTTGGTAGAGGTGAGAAGCCTAATACAGGTATACCAAATTTCCGCATACCCCCGGCGTTAGTTTGGTCGAACGTAATTGTTGGGTCGAAGCTGAAGTTCCTGAAACGAAGAAATGAATCGTTATCTACTGATATCAATTCAGTGATTTGTGTTTTTTAGGTCCTGGGGTTTATTATTAGAAATTAAGTAATTCACATCAAAACACTTTATAAAGAATGGGTGTGTGTAGTAGTAGGTGTGGTAGTGTTGGCTAAGAAACAACTTTGACAACAAGAATAAATAGTCCGATTTTACGCCCAATCACACAAACTGGGATTCCAAGAAAAAAATATGAAAGCAAGACGCAAAATAATTATCGAAACAACTGTGTAAAATATACTAACTGATTTTTAGCAGCATCTGAAACCGCCCTCCAGTAAGGATTCGATTTGTCTGTAATCACCGCAGGAGATTTGTCAACAGCTCTGACTATTGTAAGCTTTATGCGCTCACCGATCTTATTAATTCTTTCTTGTAACTGTAAATTAGCAGTATTTTATAACTACAAAAATTTATAGGCAATTTACAAAAGAGATAAAAAAAGTTTAACGTTGAATTTCTTGATGTAAATATTACATTTAAAGGAAAATCTTAAGTAAAAAAATCGCTGTTTCATATTCTGAATTCTATTTACCAAGAACAAATTAATTACAAAACATAATATTGGTTGCTAGCATAGTCAACATTATTAGTTATTATTTAGCTAGCTGTACTTTTGACCACCGTACATGTTTTACAATAGAAGATGGATAATACAAACTTTTTTTAACACAAAATTTCTTCTAGTAAAATATAGTGTTTCTAATTCCAGTTAAATTTAAACAGTAAAATTGACATGTCATTTAAAAGTTTTTGATGTCTCTTTTCTACAATATGTAAATAATTACCTCGTTGAAGACTTCTTGAGTCGTTTTCTTAATTGAAGGATTGATGTAGTAACGAAGGGTAATACGTCCCGGTAACACGTTATCAATTAACGAACCCTGGAATAAAAAGCAAAACTTGTAGAAACTCATGACTCGTTAACGACAACGTTATTTAGTCATTATTTCTTTAATGTCTCCATCAAACGAATAACAAGAATTTAAGGAAAGCCTTACTTTAAAAAATATTTACCTAGAGGCATATTTCTTTAAATATTACCTGCAGTCTATTTAAATTAATACTAGTAACGCTACTAATATCATTTAGTGTCAACTTTTTCATTGTTTCTATTTGTTCGTCTCGATATTCTTGAAATGATTCGATGACTTTGGCACACTGGAACAATGGCACAAATGATTACTTTACAATATAAAACGTATCAGTAAATATACGTTTTTTGTATGGTTTTCACTTTTACTCTCACATAAATTTAATTTCCTTTACAAATCGATCAACAGCATAATTTCTATAATACGCTTGAAAACAAAAGGAACATTTCTGTATTCGTAATAAAACGTATACCTTTTTTCTTTTTGTACAAACAGCATGATGATGATGAGCTTAATGGTAAATAAAATAGAAATAATAGTGTTTTGTTGTAAAAAATGCTTTATAAAAATAAATATAATTACCTTTCCAATGGCAGTTTTGTCTGAATCGGGCATAAGAGAACCGTGCGTTTCTATACCGTAACAATTAACGTCCAGTACTGTATAATGAATTTATTTATTATTAGTTTATTTCAGTACATACCTACATATATGTATACATACACACGATACATAAATACATGTATGCATGTTTAAGTGTGTATATACATAAAGTAGATATATATTATAAATATACGATAACTGTAAAACTGATTAGGCTTATTTTGCCTATGAGTCAATTTGACTCTTTGTTTTCTAAATTATAATCAACATTTATGTATTTTCGTTTATTCAGAGTGCTTTAATATGATCTTACTGCTTTAGAAGTCATAAGAGGATCCCCAGCGCTCACAAAGGGGCGTTTTACAACGGGTCGTTATTGCCAAATTATAGTCATACTGTAGTAAGCTCTTTGACTAAAGGAATAACGAATAATGTCGTCGTAAATAAAAGGAACATGGTCTGATAAAGCCATGATGTAAAAATTATAGTGAAATATACATTACTTCACGTTCTTCTTCGATACAATGAAACTTTATGCAACTTTACCTAACAAAGCTTTATCTTGAAAGAACAAAAGTAGTTTGTCCGAAGTGTAAGAAACTCCTTCGTCTATTCCACCACCTATTGGTGAATTTGCATAGCTTTGGTTCTCGATAAAACGTCTAACACCGTCCAAGTATACACCTCGTTCATGATCTGCAACACGAAGTTCAAAAGTTATACTTACAGCATAATTTTCAAACTAATTTTTTTTTCATTGTCATGAATCCGTTTAATATTTAGTTCAAAAGGGAGTGGCACTAACTTAAATGGAAACTAAAAAAAAATATAAAATACTGTGCACGTCTGAAATGTGAAATTACACATGTAATAGAGCCGATTTGTGAAAGATTTTTATTTCGTAAGAAAGCTAATATATACAACATAAATACTATATAAAGTTTTAAAATTCTCTGATCTTGATAAATACAAATGAATTGGATGTGATTGATTAAAGACTGGTATTTGTACTTACGTATTACTGTATACTTTAAATAATAACAAAATCGTGCCGTTATTCATAGAATAAGAAATATCTAAGCGAAGGTGTAAGTTATATATAAATAAACAATCAATACTTAGTTTTGGTAGATTTTAAAGGATGTACTCGTTTGTTATTAGACCCTTTTCATAAAACGTAGTATCTCTAACATAAAAGCATTTCCAAGACTTCCCAGAATTAAGTTATATATGAATTCATTAAAATAAGATAGTTTTTAGATGAAAAATGAGTACCCGTAAAGAGAACAAGAATAACATCTCTCTGAAGCTTCACTTTTTGCTTTTTCAAATTGCTCAATGCTTCGTAATATTGAATGCTAACTGATTTACAGTCCTGTGCTCCGCGACCATATAAATAACCATCCTTTGTAATTATCCCCGAAAATGGAGGGTACTTCCATTTACTCTGAAATACAAATTGAGTTTTCATTTGCTGCTGAATTTAATTGACAATTTTGACATTGTATAAAAAATATAATAATTAATCAATTTACGCTACAAACTGTATTATTTTATGAACATGTTAATACGTGTTGGTGGAAAGTGTTGAAACCTTATTGCGCAGTAACTGTCAATAAAGAAGAAAAGAAATACGTTCTTTTAAAGCTATATGTTTTTGTATTTAATATTCGGTATTCAGAAGTCATTCAGATATGCTTAAATCCCGACCAATATATGATGTCTAACTTTAGATAGATATTTATTTAAGACTAGCTGTACCCGGCGCGCGTTGCTACGCTCTATAACAACTAAAATAAATTTAAGAAAAATAAATTTAAAGAAAAATCAGTACACAAATATTCAACTTGTCATATTCGTTTCTTCTGTGTAAAAATACATGGTCATACTGATTTTCATGACAATTGGTTGAACGGAGCAGAAGTTGCCACTCTTCGCGCCACCTGGTGGCGAATGTTATTAATGGACATATTATACAAACCTTCTCCGTGGAAAAATACATATTGTATATACCAATTTTTATACAACCAGGTCCAGTAGTCTTTTAGTTCATCGATGATATACAGACAAACATATTTTTTTATTTATTTTAGATATATTTAAAATAGAAGGAAATACCTCATCAGCCACCGGCACAACGTCTACATGCGAGATCAGTACTATGCTGCTCAGCGAAGGATCATTTCCTCTCCATCGGATTGTAATAATGGGAAAACCTTTTGTGTATACGAACGTACGGAACGAAGCATCTTGCTGTTTGGCTAGATCTTGCCAAAATTTTATTGCTTGAGCTGTGTAATGGATATTATTAATAACGACCGGTGCTTCTTAGCTATAACATGAATATAAATTGTGTACTAATCCAAAACGCAATGCCGGAATTAATTAATGATGAAAAAAACAAATATGTATAATTTGAAATAAATGATTTATTAGAATAAATGAAGGCGCTGATGAATGAACGAAACATGAATTAATTCGTGAATGAATAATTATTAATTCATGGTTGGTAGTTCTCTTTTCCGGAGACTGTCGAGATAGGTACCATCGCAGCTCCTATTTCTGCCGGCATACAGTAGCGTGCAAATATTATTATGTTCCGGTTTAAAGGGCGTTGCAGCTGGTGAAATGAATACGCAGTATGGTGTTGTATATACCATCATAACTAGTGATATATTGTTATGAGCAGGCGTATCACTTACTACCAGGTGAACGTTCCTCTAGTCGCCGTCGAATTAAATACATATATGAAACGGGGTATGGATTCATGAATAAATGAACGAATGTAAGAGCGAACTAACGAATGAATTTATAAATGAATGAAGAAAATAAGAGCTTAATGTAGATTTAAATGTACGAACAAACAAATTAAAAGATAGTCAATGTTCATAATTATCTAATATAAGTATTTTAGAAATATAATGACGATAAAATATGCATACATTGATCGTTACCCGTCGATGTATTTATTTGTATGTATTGCTGGAGCAATTTTACCGCTGGTTCTTTAAAATCGTCTGTCGCCGCACTACGATGTAAAATTATAATACAAACGTAGAATAATACAATAATCATTGTGAATTCTGAAATTAATAACGGAAACGATTACATACATAAATATACTTGTAGCTATATGTATAATAACAGAATTTAATATACAAACTCGTAAGAAATCACATCATCTACTATGATATATAGAAGTATAAAAAAAAATTATTCTAAATCTTTTATATTACACAAACCTTAAACTTTAATTGCTTTTCGTTTAAAATAAAATTAAGTTCAATTCAAATGTTAAAAATAAATTATATGCTACATCAATACACAAATTGGACTCACCGAATGATATTTATGTTGCAACAAGTGTTTATAATGTAATTAACGAACGAATTGCATATTTATATGCAGAATTTATCGCTTTTTAATTCAAATCGTTTCTTTTGGGATTCATTGCTAAAATGTAAAATGTTTAACGAAGGGAATACTTTTTGTTAAGTTAATTTTGAAAAGAATTATGTGTTACGAATTTATAAAAAGAATAAAAACAGTTTGTATAAAAATGTATTATAAAATTAATATTTTGGGTTTTCTTAACTTTAATGTTATATTTCCTACAGAATACATAGACTCGCTTTGGGAGAAAACAAAATTGTTCAAAGAGTTTGCTTTAGTAAACAAATTAACAAACACTTATTAATTTTTAACTAGCGGCAAAAAAATTTAAGCATTCTTGGTGTTGCTAGTTGAACATTTCAACATGGCGTAGTGAGTCTTGTTTTGATGTAATTCATATTTTAATATCATATTTCTTCTACGCAGGTTTGCGTATTATCCTTGATAAAACAATTATGATGGACAGCACATCATCACGCTATTATTATCTGCTTCAAATTTCTTAAAAAACATTGATTTTAACTATCCTTGCTACTTAGTATATACAGGATGAACACACAGGACACACACATCAAACAGATACTAACGCGTTTAATTTAAATCAACGTATCGTATAAATTTTTTTTATTGTATAAAAAACGAATTCCGTATAAAATATATATAAACTCATTAATTAATTCCTTAATTAGACACCTTGTTAAAGATAAGTTGTAAGATATCACTAAACTTGTACATTGTAATTTAAACTTGATTGCAGTTTTTTTACAGTTGAATTAATGAAGGGTAAATGGCGGGCTAAAGAAAGGTACGAAAAAACGCGTATTTCTTTCTCCCCTCTCCTGTTCCTCCGTTCCGTTCCCGCTGTTGGGACTCTCTACACAAAGTGAGGGTCAATGTCATATTTTTTACATACATGTATCCTGTGTAAATAATCATGAAAGCTGTATTATTTTGTAAGCAATCGGTTTTTTCACGGCGTTTTCTTTCACAGGAAACTGACGGTTCTTATGGAATTAAACCTGGACTTTTCAGAGCACATAGTCTAAGGACGGAGCAATCACATCTTTACTTTTTAAAAGATGTAATAATATTAATATTTTTGGTGTATAATTAAATTTTATTTATGATTTAACATAAACATAGTTTAATGTGGTCTTCTAACTTCTAACAAATAGTAGCAGTAAGATTTTATGTTTATTATATTGTAATTTTTTGGTAGTCTACTAGGACAAATGCAGGTGCCGTTACATTTGTATTGGGACCGGTTCAAATTTAAATATTCTTGATCCGGACACAAAATTTTGTAGAGGAAGTAATCACATCTTTAAGTTTATTAACTTATGGAACTAGTGAATAAACAGGCGTGTTGATAAGTTAGTTGACAGAAATACAAAGATTTAAAATGTTTAAATCGACGTAAAAAGAGTTAAAATTGTTTTCTTAAATTTATATTAAACGACTGTTATGCTATTTCTTTAGAATGTATTAAACGTATAAGCTTGAATTTAAATTGGATTATTGGAGAAATAGATAATTTATCATCGTTGAACCAAAACTGAATAATTTAGACCGTAGTTTGTATTCAAACGTTGTGTTACGTGTAAAGGGAAAGTGAATTTATTATCTATTCTTTACTTTCAAAATAAAAAAAAGTGGAAATAATCTGTATGATAATATATTATAAAATAATAAGGTTTTGTTATAAGGAAAAGGTGAGTGCACGCATTCTCGTTTGAAGCGGCTAGTAAGAAGGTTAATGTAAGTGAAGATTAGTAAAATATATTCGTACATTAAATAAATATGAGACAGTAATCTGTGCGTGTCAAGGTGTTTGGTGTGGCACAGGTAGTGCGTAAGGACGTACTGATAGCAGCCCCATATATAAACAAAAGGAGCCCGGAATAATGATAAGTTGTGTGAATATCGCAAAATGAACGCGGCCGTGTTCATTCTCTCCAGTTTGTTTACTTTTGGTGAGTTAAAAGTTAACTTACACTTGTATAGTTTTAGATTTTTCATTAAACTACTTCTTAACTGTGTTTGTGCATCTGAAAATAATTGAAATAACGACTATTTTTTAATGTGTTCAAGACAATTCAAATTCAGTTCAATCATTTGGTACGGACTGTGTTTATATTCCAGATACCGAGAAGACTGGATCGATTTTAATGCGACTTTCACTGAAGTATACTTTATCTCATAAAGTATATAAAGCTATAATTACATTACGTTTACATAAACGTCCTGTCTGGCTTTCATGAGGAATGTTTACATGTTATTTTTATTGTAACTCGTTACCAGATAATTGGATAAAACTTATATTGAAAGCCAATGTAATATTTGAATGAGCTAAAGTTTAGTTACAGTATAAATGGATCTTAAATTACTTTACTTAAAGAAAATAAATAGTGTGTGTTTAAAATAGTAATCGTTGGACAATATTATAAAAAATGTGTAGTATTTAAATACATAAGCATTTAAAGAAGTTTTACAAAGTTTTACTTTAAATTTCATTTCGTTAGCAGTTTTTGATATATTTTTTGAAACTAAATTGTCGGGATTAACAGATTATTTAGAGCTTTAAAAAAGTTTTCTGCTGGTTTAAACATTTGTCAGCTAGTCGTGGTTTTTATTAGTACGGAAATAAAGTAGTAAAAAATAAATGTTCCTCGCTTGAATTTGACACAGGTTATCTTTAATTCCAACGTTTAATATTTAAATCCCGTTTCGAAACGCTTCCAATGTTGTAATGTCCCACTAAGTTAATTTTGCTCGACGGCAACACTGCTTATCCTCTACTTTCTCCGATATTCGTAACTTTTTTGTACTTTGCGATGACCCGCTTTACTTATTTCATTAACATAACACGGAACGGATATAGATGAAACTCATTAATATTCATCGTTTAGGTCACTAACGCAGCTCTTGTGTGATTTGTGCGATTTCCTCAAAATTTTTATATTATTGACCGAACCGTAAACCGCCATAAGATGCTTCAGCAAAAATAATCACCGCTTTCTGATTTATCTATACAGGAAATTATAAGATCCAACTGATTAAGAATAAAAAAAATTTCGGTACATACTTAAAAAGATATTATATTATGATACGAATATTTGAAGCTGCGTTTAATATGAAATGAGATAAAACAGAAACAATTTATAACGTAAGTCGACAATATAATTTGTTTAATGAAAGACATTGAAAGTATAGTAAAATTGTTCTGCTTAAGTGCTGCGTACGTATGAAAATATATCCAGTGTCACGTAAAGAAAGTGCAATTTACATAAATTGACAATTTGTATTCATGTTATTTGTTTTTTTTTTTAAATAAACTTACGGTAAACCCATAATATACATAATAAATATTCAAGCAACACTATCTATAATATCAACGATTTGCCTATCAATGTTGAATATATCAGTTTATTATTCCTAAACATATTTATTTGTATAAATAAGACAATTACTATTGCTGTTAAGTTCTATTATATTTTAATATTTAATTTAATAATTACGATCATACTTATATTTCTTCAATGCCTTAACACAACTTTAATTTCAAATGATGGTGACAAAGACCGAAGATGACTTTCATAATATATCGACATATGAAACACAGGCACCTGTTTGTGTTATTGAATTACATAATTTACGTTATGTACCGTTATTTCTAATATAACCGATCTTGAAATTAACCTACAATAGTTAAAAAAAATTAAATTCTTTCATGTAATATTTGAAAAGCTGGTGTTTATTCCTTGTTGCTACTCAAACCATTTTTAAGAATATTAGACAGTTAATATAACACAGTTACGGTTAGTTTATTACACGGCAAAAATTATAACTTAATTTTGTAACATTTTCGGCAAGTTTAAACTGATAATAATTTTTTTCGTTGTATATAAAAAACAAAGCTTCTGTTAAACTTTGCAAAGTATAAGGACAATGAAATATTTGAATAGTGTACGTACCTGAGTAGAGAAAATTTGCGATGAAATCTCCATTTTCTGTTTCATAAGAAGAAATCTTTTGTGGCACGAAACGAATGGAACGAAACGTAAATAGGTCGTACGTAATTTAAAAATTTAAAAACAAGTTTTGTTCACAAAAAAAAAAATACGGGTTTCCGTAGCTGAACGACGGCCTTGTTACCTCCACCTAAGTGTACCGCACTGATTTCAGTAATTATTAAATGTCTTTTAACTGTATTTCTGATGTTAATTAAAATCTATAAGTACATACAGTAGTAATCATTTATTGAATATCTCAAACACTTTAGCATTTCATATTTCCTGGTAGGTTTCTGTTGCCGGTGGTCGTCTTGAGACTTTAGGTAGGTACAACCGCAGCTCTTATTTCTGCCGCTTAACAGTCGTGTGCAAACATTACTTTGTTATAGTTTTAAAGGCGTAGTTAATGATATTACTGGGGTAACGATCCCTCTCATGTCTCAAGATAATGAATACAGCGGGGTATTACTATGTATACCAACTAGTGCTATATTGTTATGGGTAGGTGTATTTATTACCAGTTGAATGTCTCGCTCCTCTTCGAATAATAAAAAAAACTCATTATCATGCTCCATTTATTTACATGGTTTACATATTTATATAAACTATGTTTTAATACATGAAAGATGTTTATATACTTCGTTAAAATTATTTTAATTTTGTTTAAATTTTTTAACATACAATCATCGTCAATTAGTAATGTGCAATTGTTACTGTAAAGCCGTGATAGC